>CM046852.1:3201691-3239191 GCA_025618425.1 Heliocidaris tuberculata
TCTCTCAAATTTACTATGAAAATGTCAGAGCTTTCGTGCTTCGCGCGGGAGGGGAAAAAACTCCTCCTCCCTGCACCAACCCCTATTACATACAGAGCAGTATTGCGACCAAATAAAATGAAATCCTGGCTACGCGGTTGCGGAATGTCTATATAATAATGTTTGCTATAATTGAGTTCAGCGTAAAAAGCATATATAGCCAAACCAGCAGTATTAGTCCCTAGCTTCAGGGGCGCATTTCATCAAGCGTTTTGCCTGTGATTTTTACTGACAAATTTGCTCTCAGCCAATCAGGATTTCAGTAGCTTATAACAGTTGTCGGTAAAAAATCACTGACAAAATGCTTGATGAAACGCTTCCCTGACATCTATGTAACAGTTGTAAAAATTGAAAGATTACTAACTGAAAGAGGAAATGATGCTGGCTGGGCACGATATATATTATTTATTGCATAAAAATCAGATGATTTCATCAGTCTTCCATGCGGTAATAGGTACCAGAGTTACAATCATGCACTGTAAAAAATAACTGTAAAACTACAGCTTTTCTGGCCCTTGAAATTACAAGTTATTGCCGTTATTTCAAGTTTACATGTCTTTTTCCTGTAAAACAACAGCAAGTTTGTTGGTTTACCGGAAATCAGCATATATATTTACAATCGCCCGACATAAAACACTGTTAAAAAAAAACATTTTCTCATATTTTAACAATTTACCCTGTTAAATTACCAAATATTGGGGAAAACACTTATAAGAATATTCATGAATTTTTAGTAGTGTATATGGTTTTGGGTTGCCCGATTTACTAACTGTCACCAAAGGCATTAAAAAAAAAAACAACTATAAGGGGTGTATAAAAGATTGCACTAGAATGAACTAACTGGATAGGATAGGTCTAGGATAGGATATAGATTAAGATAGAGAATAAGATAAGATAAAGCAGGATAGGTTACACTGTAAAAGAATAACTGAATTTTTGGCCCTTGGGACTACAAGTAGTTGCCGATATTTCAATTTATACAGTCTTTTTCCTGTAAAACAACAGCAAGTTTGTTGGTTTACCGGAAATCAGCATATATTTACAATCGCCCAACATAAAACACTATTAAAAAACCATTTTCTCATATTTTAACAAGTTACACTGTTAAATTACAAATCGTTTCCAGGTTCCGTTTTAATTTACATAGATTTTTCTGTTACAAAAGTAAAGTTTCTACAAGTTTCTATTATCTAACAAAAAAAACAAAAACAAAAAAAAAAACCATGGAAATCTGTTATTTTACATGTAATGTGGAAAAACGGGCATTCCCGGCATCCTGACTGCCAGGAAAAAAACGGCAATCTTTTTTTTTTACAGTGTGGACATGGTCATAAGCTTTGCCCCAGCCTCATGGAATGACCCAACTGCAAGAGAAAGTTCTGTCTTTAAATGTAGGCGTAGGCCATGGGTGTCGATCCCGGGGGAATGGGGGGGGGGGGTATTACACCCCTACCCCCCAAAAAAAAATGAGGTGGGGGATGGCCTGTATTATCACCCCCCCCCCCCCAATATTTTTCGATATAAATAAGAAATATGATACATTAACTAAAAACTATAATAATTATCCAAACTCGTTATGTTTGATCTTGAAATACCATGATTCTTTAGTGATTAGAAGTAATGAAATAAGAAATGCCATAATTTCAATGCAAAAATATCGAAGAAAATTCGGTCTCTCGCCATATATGGGTTCCGTCCATTGGCGTAGATCCTTGCATTCCTTCTTTTCAATAAAAACCATTTTGGGATGCTATATAATGCAAGTTTTATAGACAGATTTTTCAGTGAAAAGGTCCCTGGTGTGCACACCTTCCCCCGCTCGGTCGCTTCGCTCCCTCGCCGGTCATCCCCCCTAATCATGAACACGGATCGACCCCGGGCGTAGGCTATATAGCTCTCCAAATTCCTCGAACCGACTCTACCTTTGTACCGGAAGCGTCTGTAAAAAAAGACGCGTACCGGAACACATGCAACTAATAACATAACCAGTGTGCTTGCCTAATTAGCTAGTACATGTACCTCCTTGCATATCATGTTTAGATCATTCCACCTCCCAGTTTAGATCATAGAATTACAATATTTGCCATGTAGCTCAACATCGAACTCCATAATGAGGTGGCATGGGTTGTAACTGTGGTAAATCACAGGTACGTAAACTTTTTCATGTATACTTAATCATGTTAATTTTGCTTCTGAGCTATATAAACGGGCTATACCGACATTGTTTTTATCACGTCATACGTACTCTTTCTATGAAAGTGTTCAGATAATGATTGTTATATATGTAGATAATACTATACATGTAGTAGCAATATAAATATACCGCGTCTGTCCAACTGCACGTATATACAAAGCGCTTTGACATGTACTTATGTTTGAGATTTAATTCCTCGGTCAGCGTATATTTACCAAACATTGACAGTGTGCATGGTTTCAGGGGTGTCGATCCGTGTTCATGATTGGGGGGGGGGGGGGGTATGACCGGCGAGGAAGCAAAGCGACCGAGCGGGGGGGGGGGGGTGTGGGAGGGGGTTTTCCCCTCCCACACCAGGGACTTTTTCAAAAATCTGTCTATAAAACTTCCATTGCCAATGGACGGTACCCCTTAATTGAGAATAACAATGTGAGCTAGAGAAAGAATTTTCTTCGATATTTTCGCATTGAAATTATGGCATTTCTTATTTCCTTACTTGTTATCATTAAAAAATGTGATGATATTTCAAGATAAAACATAATGAGTTTGGATAATTATTAGTTTTAAGTTAATTTATCATAATTTTTATTCATTTTATCAAAAAATATGGTGGGTTTAAAAAAAAATTAATTTAAAAAAAGGGCAATTTTTGTATTTTTCCAAATGCCATGGTTTAAGGGGGCAAGGGCCGCCGGTGCAGTCCGGCCTTCTCCTCTACCCCCCCCCCCCCGAAATCTGGCGCTGACCATCACTCTGCCTATACTCGCTGTATACAATAACTGCTCTAAATGGTATTTCACCACAAAAGAGGCACCTTTTTTAAAGGACAATTAATTAGGGGAATAAATATAGAGTCCGAGTAAATCCCCCGTTTTGATCATTCAAATCAAATAAAATCAATGTATTGAAATGAAATCTACAATGTTAATCGTTCAATTAATTTGATTTTCCTATAGGAGGACTCTGAATCGCTGCTCTCTCCAAAGAATAAAGCAGATGTCGTCATTTGCACTTGTAATCGATCTGAAGATGTACAGGGTCTTATTCAACAGATTGAGAGCATGGCCAATGTGGTGGACCGTGTGACCTTTAAACTCCTCCCTTTCAACATCTGCGAATTAGATGGCTATGATTTCAGGCCAATTGACAAGAAAAGTGTTCTTATCCTCTGCCACTCTGTCACAAAGAACAGAGGCGAAATAATGACCAACGTAGAAAATGCACTCTACAACAAATTTCTACCTGAAGCTGCGAAATACTTTGGTGATTATATGTCCATTTCAGTTCCTTTTTATTATAGGACATGGGCCGCGGAACCGGGGGGCTGGGGGCTGCAGCCCCCCCCCTCCCACACACACACACACACTTTTAAACGCTCCGCAGCCCCTGTAGGAGTCTGTTAATGAACCTTGTAGTCCACCAAAATTATTTTCATTACAAACTGTGATTTGTTCTGATTTTAAAAAGAAAGACATCTTCTTTCCTTTTTAAATATAGTTTATAATGTAGATATCTATTCTTTCATTCGTTAAACATACGCTACTTGACAACTTCCAAACATACCGTGTGAGTCAATAAAAAGGAAATCCATATTCAAGCCCCAAGATCTTAAAATCAAGTGAAATTGCTGAAATGTATGTAAGGTATATAGTTAATTAATGTCTGCTTTAATTTGATATAGGCTGCTCACCCAAATGCGATCGTGGATGACATAATTATGATCACTGGCCATTTTAAAAAGCATCTCAAAATCTTTTTGCTTACGTTTTTGGCTGAATTGTTCAGGAGTTACTTTCATTATTTGTGAGTGGAAAGGAGACTATAATTCAATCATTTCATTCAAATCTTGGGCAGAGGCAAATTTGACATGAATCAAGAAAAATGTTACTGTTCCGCTGTCCGTGCTCGTATTTTATTAATCAAGGTGTAACATGAATGATATACTACGATGTGAGAATATTTGCTTAAATATGATGTACTGATTGCAACGATATATTGAGGGTTGAATCTGTGTTCTTTTTTATTGACTCACATTATTAAAGACATGCAGAGTAGATAATATACTCGCATCGGATTTGCTCAAAAAAGAAACTCATAGCTTATCAGAAATTTCTCAAACTTCTCCTGCCTCACCGCTTGCTTTAGTATTCAACTCGACTCGATGTCGGAATTCCGGATGCTCGTTGAAAGCACCTTTGTAACTGATAAATAAAACAGTCAAATATTTAAAAATGTACAATAACATAATAACTTTTTTTCCCCTATTTATATTTATTTTGACACAGGAAAGAGCAAAGTATGCGTCATCGTGCATGATTATCCAGACACTGCCTTGTCATATCAGAGAGTATTGATATGAAGAAGAAGTCATTTTGCCGCGAACAAACGACAATGTGCACGAGTTCTTCTTTAGTCCTGATCGGGGGTCAGCTAAACTGTTATCCAGTCGTCGACCTAGATTTTGAACAAATTGAAAAAATAATACTAAAAAATAATAAGGCACTGCCAACATCAGGCGATGGCTCATATGGCTCTCGATGTTCGTATATGGGTTCAATGGTTTAGAAACAGACGATAGTGAAAATTATATCATACCAAAAAGTGTGTTGCATTCTCAACCATGCGCGCGCGCGTATCACTTTCCCTTTGCGATTCCCTCCATAGAACTCTGTACATTAATCATGAAAAACGTAAATTTCAACTTTTAGAAATACTTATATCTTTTTCACTTTTTAACAATTTAATTCAGTTAACAAGGAATATGAATATTGAAGAAACAAAGAAGCTGCTGATCATAAAAATGTAATCATCTCATTTGTAGAATTCTGGCCAATTTTGTTTGAAAACGGCCTTTTTATGTTGCCTCACAAAAACGTAGAACACCCAAATTACACGTGTTTCTATGGGGAAAGTAATCGACTCGCAGTGACAAGGTAATTTTGTTAATTGGTTAGCAGTGCTGTTAATTGTGGGAATTAACCAGTTAAAAGGTTTCTTAAAAGAGTAAGAGTTCTAGGTTTGACCTTTCTTATTTTGCCTTCTACTGGTTTTGTAGAATTCTGGCCTTTTTATGAATTAGTTATGAACATGTCAATAAGTTTCGCGCAATTTGTTGCATCTGCGCGTAGCCTGAATGTCATCAGAATGACACGTGCGCGCCACTGATCTCTGTAGAGATCAGTGGTGCGCGCGCACAGAATCAGTCTAAAAACACAAAATATTTCATAACTAATTCATAAAAAGGCCAGAATTCTACAAAACCAGTAGAAGTCAAAATAAGAAAGGTCAAACCTAGAACTCTTACTCTTTTAAGAAACCTTTTAACTGGTTAATTCCCACCATTAACAGCACTGCTAACCAATTAACAAAATTACCTTGTCACTGCGAGTCGATTACTTTCCCCATAGAAACACGTGTAATTTGGGTGTTCTACGTTTTTGTGAGGCAACATAAAAAGGCCGTTTTCAAACAAAATTGGCCAGAATTCTACATATGAGATGATTACATTTTTATGCTCAGCAGCTTCTTTGTTTCTTCAATATTCATATTCCTTTTTAACTGAATTAAATTGTTAAAAAGTGAAAAAGATGTAAGTATTTCTAAAAGTTGAAATTTACGTTTTTCATGATTAATGTACAGGGTTCTATGGAGGGAATCGCAGAGGGAAAGTGATACGCGCGCGCGCATGGTTGAGAATGCAACACACTTTTTGGTATGTATTTTGTGTTTTTAGATTGATTCTGTGCGCGCGCACCACTGATCTCTACAGAGATCAGTGGCGCGCACGTGTCATTCTGATGACATTCAGGCTACGCGCAAATGCAACAAATTGCGCGAAACTTATTGACATGATATATATATATATATATATATATATATATATATATATATATATATATAATGTGTGAGAAATTTGTTCTAATACTATAGCATCGGCAACTCTCGTGGGTATATTTACATAATGTGAGAAATCAATTGAATTGAATGAGAGAAATAATTTGCGTAGCTAAATTCATTGTTCCTCCTTACTGACTTCCTTTTTGTGGAAATAACTGCAGGGTTTGCAAAAACTGTCTCCGCCGGGAGTCGAACCCGGGTCTTTGGCACTGTACGCCAAACGCCTTAACCACTAGACCACGGAGGCGGGTTGAGTGGTATTCGGCTACACCAGGTACAAACACCGACAGGCAGCCCTTGCAACCCTTCGCAGTTAATTTATTCCTTTTCTTTGAGGGACAGGGGAGTACTGAACAATGAAAAGCCGCATGCCTAGCTAGATCCATTACGGATTCATGTATTAGAATTAATTAATTATTTACAATGTGTGAGAAATTTGTTCTAATACTATAGCATCGGCAACTCTCGTGGGTATATTTACATAATGTGAGAAATCAATTGAATTGAATGAGAGAAATAATTTGCAAATTATTTCCACAAAAAGGAAGTCAGTAAGGAGGAACAATGAATTTAGCTACGCAAATTATTTCTCTCATTCAATTCAATTGATTTCTCACATTATATATATATATATATATATATATATATACATATAATGCAAATTGGCGATTATGATGTATATAATTGTTAAGGAAATATACACTCTAAAAAATCCCGGGTCAAAACTGACTCTTTCCGGGTCATCTTTGACACGGAATCAGGATCCGTTGGTGCCGCACTCCATCCGGGTCAACAGGACCCGGAAAGAGTAAATGAAGCATTGACATTTTCCCGGGTCAATTTAGATTGACCCGGATTCCGGGTGCGGCACCAACAGACCCTGATTCCGGGTTGCTGCTCTGGCGACCAAGATTCCGGGTTGATTAAAGTGACCTGGATTCCGGGTGCGGCACCAATGGACCAGGAATCCTGGTCATCGTAAATTGACCCGGATTCCTGGTCACAACTGAAGCAACCTGGAATCAGGACCCGGAAATGGGGTCAATGTCATCCTTGTTGCTGCTGCTGTGACCCGGAATTCTGTTCCACCAGTGCTGTATATAAATATCTGGATCAGCATTCTGACCCAGAGAACGGAGTCACCAAAGTATTAATATTTTCCAGGTCAACACTACATGTTTATTCACTTTAAAACAAAGGCCCGTATTCTGAACTCTGGTTTTATAACTTAAACTCAAGTCTTTAATTAAAACTTAAAATTTCTGTTTCTGGTTCGGGTGCTAAGTTTCTGTACTGGAGTTGAAATTAAACCAGAGTTCGGAATGAGATTATCCAACCCTCTAGTTTAAAGGGCAGGTTAGACTTGGTTTAAATCATACTTTGACCACAGTTTCAGTTAAACTGGAGTTCAGAATACGGGCAAAAGAGATGGGAACAGAAATATAGTTACACTACAAACACGTAACTCAACCAAAAAAGTAAATTCCCCTCTGTCATTTGTTTGATATCAGTCAAGAAATATTTTGTTTATAATTTGCAGTCAGACCCAACTCTGGAAAACCGAGCACAGTTATGTACTCCGAAAATGGCGTATAGAGCTAGATGAATATAGAGCCCTCATCGTTCAGTGCGAGGCAATGTGTACAAAAGGAAATCGTACAATGTCGACCTGCTGTTGATAATATATTTTTCAAAAATAATGTTACGGATATATTTATTTCAAATGTTAGCCATTTGAAAGTCATTTCATATGACAAATCATTCAAGGATTTTGAAGATAATTGACACGCAGCATTATTTTTAAGAATATGTATATCGTTGGCATGTTGACTTTGCAAGATTTTCCCCATGCCTTTGTACACCCTGTCTCGCACTGAACGATGAGGGCTCTATATTCATACGCAAAGTTCAAAGTATATACCTGTGCTCGGTTTTCCGTAGTTGGGTCTGACTGATTGATCATTTAATGTATGCACAATTTTCTTTCACATATTTTGAGTGATTATTCAACAAAATTTATCCAAAAGAAATGCTAAATGAAGGCCAACCGGTACTCCTTTTTTATAAGTAATAATGACAAATGTACTTGTGTGTAGAAAATTTGTTTATTATGCAAACGAATGATTTAGATTTGGCAAGAAGTTTATTTTTGTATTTTCTGTGAAATACATTTCTGTGAAATACATATGAAACTCACCGACGGAATTCTGAATTTGTCGGTTTATATATTATGTTGTACTGAAATGCGAAGCATTCACATTTCATTATACAGTATGTGACATGATCACAGCTGTAGAACGGCCAGATATTGTCATTGCCGATTACAGTAAAAAAGATAAGTTGTATTGGATAACTAACGGCACCTTAAAGTTAGATATTAAAAATGCTAGAAAGAGAAACCCTGAGAAATATACCCCTCTAGTTGACATATATATATAGGAGAATGGATTTTCTTGTCGCCTCATATGTTTTCAAGTTGGGTCAAGGGGACTCATCCTCACCAAGGTATACCTCAGATAACTTCCCTATAAATCAGTGCGACGTTAAGTCGGGAATACATCCCACTTTCGGATTGCCATTTAATTTAACATCGTATCCAATTAACCCTGGGAGAGCAGAACCAGGCATCCTGTGTTAAAGTGGCATTAAACTGGTACAATTTGAACAGCGCCATCTCACGGTCATTTCTAAATTAAGATTATAGAAGATCAGTTGCATTATACCAAGGAGTTATCACAGAACTATACTTTCAAATTTAACTAACAGCTGGCTTGGAAAATGAGCATGTTCTGTATTTCAAACTATAATTAATTTGACTTGCAATTGTAGAAAATTACCTGTACAATCCAAGTTTCTATAAGAGAGAATGGGGCATGATGGGAAAATAAGATACAAAGACATTTTCCAAATTCTGTTAAAAGATGGCGCTATTTAGGAGGTTCAGTTTAAGGCCACTTTAAACCAGCGCTGTTCTATCAGTATAGAAACACAGCACATTATCGACCATAATTATATAACCATTATAATTATTAATGGAAATCATAATACTGCTTTCTTCTGTCTCGGTACATATTGGATTCCGAGATTTTTAACAAGCTTTATGTTGTTTCTCATTAATTTTGGCAGACTTATGCGAAAACTACTGTCTTTAAACTTCACTTTGAAGAATTTCCGAACCCAAGGTACTGATTTGACTTCACGTCATTAGAGCTTTATAGTAACTTTCTACTACATCATTTATGTCATGTATACATGTATTTTGCATGCAGAGTGTATATGGTACCCTTACTAACTGATAATCACAAATAGTAATTGTATAGTATTTAATTTATCATATATTTTGTTTCGTTTAATATTATATTTAAACTATACTACCGGCCAAGATTGAGTCCTTCCTAATATTGCACATAATGTTCTAAAAAATATTTCTAGATGTCAGTTTGAAAAATATTTAGAAGCCTCTAGTTTACCTGACTCTCATAACCTTATTATCTTTTACAGAATCCTATTATTTACGTGTGAGAAAATGCTACTACTGCCTCGCTATGATGGTCGATGCCATTATATTTATTATAACACCTTAAATGTCATGATATTTGCTTTCTTTTATATATAATTTTGTGCTGTCGAAAGTACGGTTTCATTGTTAATCTCGATATTGTATATTATTTTTTCATTTACATATATATTTTACTCAGCATGCTCAGTAGATGATACGATTTCTATATCATGCATTTAAAGAATGTTATTATGAACCTTTATATCTTTTCATAAATCTCCACATGAGTATTACCGTGCAATTAGTTATGAAATTCTTTTAGTAACTCCCTCTTTTTTTTATCATGCAATTATTTGTCCAAGTTTGATTTCTTCTGATTATGTATGCTTGTTTTCATGTCTGTATATTTGTTTCTTTGTATTCTTAATGTATTTATAACACCTTTTATTACTCTGCAACCGCAGATAGTATCCTTTAGGTCACTCGTTGTTTGTAAATATGCTTTCGCTCAGTTTGGGTAAAATAAAGTATTATTTGCTTTTCAAAAATGCGATGATCGCTTTCCATGTCAAAATCTCAATTAATTCAGAAAACTCTGTTTGATTTTTTTCACCTTAAATTATCAAATTCATGCGTATAGAACTAGAAACACCGATAGCTTTCATTTGCCACTAATACGTTCATCTTTATTTTAAAAATCTATCATATATAGGCCTATCATGGTCCATTCATCTTGAATGCTCTTCCAACAGAAATAAAGAATTCACGATCATTATACATTTTCAAAAGAAGATAAATAGAAAACAGTTGCTGGAGAAAATTGAAAAGACATTTTAAGTATAATTATAAACTCAGATAAATTTTCTTGTTGTGTTGTTGTTGTACTGTTATTTTTTTGTGTTCTAGGGAGCGTTTCATGAAAGGAAGTTGTCGGATATTTCATCCGACAACTGTTATAAGCTACTGAAATCCTTGCATCTGATTGGCTGAGAGCAAATTTGTCGGATAAAATATCTGACAAGTCCTTTCATGAAACGCCCCCCTGTTTTGTATTGTATAGTGTGCTACTATATATGCCTAAGTACATTTATTGTAATATATAAATAGTTTCCTGGGTCGGCCTCCAACAAGGGCCTTTTCTTTCTGGCTGCAACCCACTTTTGCAATATAATTATTGAAATATTCTAATCCATGTTACTATTGTTTTTATTGTCCTTTTAAAAACTTTTATTACTCTGTGCCGAATATAATGTTGTTGTTATTTTCAGATTGCTTGTACTTTTTATTGCAAAGTGAAATAAATTTGTATTGAATTGAATGGAATTCTTCACACATGAGTATAGAGACTCTCACTTTACACGTTGGGGGATACCATATACGTCTAAATTCAATACTGATTTTAAAAAAATTTCTTTAGAACTTTTATAGAGTGGACTTTAGTCCGGCAGATTGGTGAATGATGATTGTGCACTCTATCATAATATATATAAAAGCATGAAATTTGGCATGTAGGGATAATATTCATCTAAACTCAATACTGAATTTAAAAAAACCCAACTCTTCATAACTTTTGTACAGCGGAACTATATATATGGCACTTTTAAGAAATTCGTGGCCCTTAACTCCCACTTTGTCGAATAAGCATGCAGTTTCAATTATGTTTTGTATCTTCTGTATTCTCTCAATTTTTTGTTTGTAAATTATACCATGGATTTGTTTTTATGCCCCCAGGAGACCAGTTGTCATGCATTGTTGTGTCGTGAATGGCACAGTTGAATACGGCTGTTTTCAGTTTTATTGTGCACATAATTATCCTAATTATTGTAAATTTATTTCTTATTATAAATGGAAAAATAAATATTACTACCACGACTATATATATATATATATATATATATATATATATATATATATATATATATATATATATATATATATATTCGACTTAATTATAGTCGTTATTTCATGAATATGATTTTGGGAATTAGGGAAAATGACAAGAAAAACAAAACAAAGAAAAAACAGTGAAAGCCTATGATTATTATTATGTGAAACAGAAATGTGTAGAAAAAGGCCCAGGACGGTATCCCTCAGGACATTTTATACCAGACAAAGCCCCACCCCTGGGGGTATGGGTGAGGGGGCTGGACCTTATGGGCTGGACCTACACCAAGAAAAGTTTTGCGCTTTGGAAGTGGAATCAGACAAGACCAATACAAAATGCAATTCAATTTGTCTTAATTTTTATTTTTTTTCAAAATAAAAACATTATTTCAAAAAGAATGTTTTTAATCTGATAAATATTTAAATTAATTAAAAAAAAAAAAGCAGGCGGGGGGGGGGGGGGGGGGGATGTGGAGTATAACGTCCATTCCTGGAGCAGATGCAGGAGTTCTTGCAGGCTGGGCATGGTGGTGCATGGGTGACTTGAAAATCGCGATAAGCCGAATCCCATTGCCAAAGAGGGACGCCTTTTGCCCGAATATGAACATTCCAATTCCCTAAAAATTCGAGTAAATTTTTCCCTTGAAGCCCGTGGACGAAATTTTGTCAGAAGGAAGAGCTTTGGATGTACATTCCAAAAATATAAAAACTGACCAAATTGTCCACCGGGAAGGGGATGTCAGACCCCCTGAAATGAAAACCCAGTGCCAGTTTGACAACGCTTTACCCCCCCCCCCCCCCAAAAAAAAAAAAATGCTCTGTATGTAAAGAAAAACTATTTTCTTACCCAGTCTGACTATGATAATTCAAAAGTGTATTATTCAATTGATTTTAAATTTTCATAACATAAGTATAATAATCTTCTTGGGGTGCAATTTGGTGTTAATTGGTCTTTTGATTAATAAGTTATGAAAATGTAAAAAATCATTGCTTTCTCAAAAGTAGCCAAAAAATATTGTCAGGATTATATGTAAACACACCCATTGTCCATCTTCACCTGTTTGACAAGGCATATATATAGAAGAGCTTTTCAGGTCACCTGTGGTATGTGACTGCCAGGCTGAACTTTACTTTTCATGTGTTAATTGCACAGATACCAAGCAATTAGCTCTATTATGCCTTGTCAGATGGTCAGTGGGTGATAATCCTGACAATACTTTTTGGCTACTTTTGAGAAAACAATACATTTTTCACAATTTAATAACTTATTACTCAAAAGACCAATTATTACCAAATTGTACCTCATGAAGATTATTATACTCAAAATTATCTTAAGAAAATTTAAAGTGAATTGAATATAACACTTTTGAATTATCATAGTCAGAAGTTAAGAAAATAGTTTTTCTTTACATACAGAGCATTTTTTTTTTTTTGGGGGGGGGGGGGTAAAGCGTTGTCAAAGGGCACTGGGTTTTCATTTCAGGGGGTCTGACATCCCCTTCCCGGTGGACAATTTGGTCAGTTTTTATATTTTTGGAATGTACATCCAAAGCTCTTCCTTCTGACAAAATTTAGTCCCCGGGCTTCAAGGGGAAAAATTTACCCCAATTTTTAGGGGCCGTCTGACACTCCATCCCGACTGAAATTATTGTCAGTTTTTTGTGTTTTGTAATGTCCAGTCATACTACTAATTCCTACTGACAAAGTTTGGTGCATGGGGGAGATGGGGTGAAATCTACCCGACTTTGGGGTCTCTTTTGGGGGCTCTGGGGGCTAAACCCGATACGGTCAGGCTGACAACCTTTTTGTCAATGACTTAGATGGTCTAAGTAACTTTACGGGGTCAAATCTTATGGGTAAAACGCCGGGTGACTATTTCGGGACAGGCTCCTGGCCTATTGCCTTTGTATTATTTTATATAGAATTTGTGACTTTCTTTGAATCTGTCATATGTTTTTATCTTGGAAATAAAAGGCCACATAGGCCAATCACCCCGGAATTAATAAATCATAATCCTTTTCACATCCACACAAGTTTTAGTTTTCCAATTAGGCCTATCATTCTTGTGTGATTTATCGCATACTCACACAAAGTTCAAACTTTAGGGCTGCATGCAAAAGGGATGTAGTAGGCTTTGCATGAATATATAATATTGAATGATTCTATTAGCGCCAAAACCAACTACAATTTGCTCAGAACTGCATGTGAAAAAACAAAAACAAGAATGCATCTATAGTCGAAGATCGAAAGAACTCCTATAAAATACAGTTCATCATATAGGGCCAAATTCTAAGTTTCTGACAAATTATGACTTGAATTTGGCTTCCAATATCGTTTTCATCTTTTATGTTTATTTACTACGGACAATAAGAAACCTCCCTGAAGAAACCTACTCTAAGCCCAGCTAGCTAGCTGCCTATATAGCGCGCACTAGAATTTTTCTTCTTGTCATTATTATAAACATGCCGTGAACATGTGCGAAATGCGTGTGACCGGTTTCCATATTTGGTACAATGTTTATTTAACAGGTTATCCCTCATTGGTGTAAATCACGTTTAGCTCGAAATGCATAATTCATCTCTGTCTTGATTGGCTATTTTCTCCGGTGCCTAATTAGCATATGAGTAAAAAAAATTCAGAATGAATTTGTCCGATCCGAGCTCCGCGCGGAGATCGAATTAATGATATGCAACGCTAGCTGCGCATGCGTATACTATACACACACATGCTGTGTGATCATCCGATATTGTGGAAAAGCTGGAGCAGTTATTTCCCGCTTTCTTCTTATAATTTGCACTGAAAAGGTAAGCAAAATCATTGAATTAATTCACCATCGTAAAAACAAGTGTTTGGTCTCACTGTAATTGAATTTGATATTCAAATTGTGAAGTTATTGAAGATTTTTGATAGAAAATGTTTCTTGCGTGCGATGAAAACCGACGTTATAATCGCATGAGACTGGCCGGGCGCGGGCCGTGGCGTGGCCGGTTGGCCAGGTAATTTTGCCGGCTGTGAGTGTGACGACACCGTGCACCATGTGCACCGGCTGCTTTTTTCCATAGATTAGGCCTGCTCAGTCAAGTTATCAATAATATTATTATGATCATGTCTAATAATATAACGTGTGATATTGTAGACCCTAATAAAAGTCTGCAATTATCGTGTGACTGAGGATTCAGAAATTATGATCTCCTGCAGTGCTGTGGATGTGAAGTTGTTGCGAACTTGCGTTCGGCAAGCAGCTGTAGCGTGCAATTTTGAATGGCGAAGCCACCGGTACTTCAAACTTCAATCAATGCCCGCACGTACATGTACGCAGTGGCAGTGTAGTGGTGCACGGCCAATGAATGAGGGCCGGGTGAATGGCTTCCCAAAACCGAAAAGTTATGCGCTACTCCGCAACTGTTGACCAGGTGGTTAGATAAAAGAGCGCATGAATTATCAGGGTTTCAAACTCTAGTCCTACATCAGAAAATGATATCTCAGCTCAGCAACTGTTCGCTGTCCCTACTACCCTCGTTTCAGTGATTTCTCATCAGTTGTTGAACACGTTGAATGAGCGAACAGAAACTTATGTAATTTCATACCTTTTTCAACTGGAAAAATATGAAATGCACAGAGCATGGGGAATGCACGCACTAGCGAAGTACTTTATATTGAATACTGTAAGTCATGGATTAAATGACGGGACATTAAAAAGTCTTTAAACGACCAGAAATGACCGGATGATCCTTTGTCAGGATTTAATTTCCCTTTCACTGACGCTGGCACACAAATTATGGGAAAAGCATCTGGAGTACTAAATTTGAAAAATTGTTCAATGCACTATTCAAAACACAATCCCCACATAAATCTTACAATTAACACTGAAATTTGGCCGTTAATTTGATAAATGCGAAACTGGTGCCTGGCCTCCGAATTTCCCCGCGGTGGAAGAGCGGCGCCTCGCATGGAACTTCAAAGCCAAGTGGAATGTTACGCATCCATTGTTGGGCTTTAGAACTCACGCATACATCATTACATGTATGCAATATTATTCATTGCCCGATATCAGTTCTGGCAGTATTCTGTTATAGTTGGGTTGAAATTTGAACTTTTTGGTGCAAAATTGTATTTTGGGGCACTTTGACACCCCTTTTTATTTTTTTTTGTCGGATAAACTGGAATTTATAGACTGAGGTCTTGTATTAGTATCAAACTATTGTACCATCACTTCTGTACTGTCATTGAAATTGATTCCCTTACATGTACATGTAAATTTCGAGAAGAATTGTGATGTGTTACTTTTTTTTCTATCCTGTCACATTTAGGGGGTATTTAAGGGTTTATACATGTAGGTGCAACAGGACGAAATTTTGCATGGAAAGTACATGTACATGTACAGTCCCTTGTACATGTATATCATTTGATGTTAGTATACTTTTTTACCCTAGCAAGTTTTTATTCATTTGATTTGAATAAACAATAGAGATTGACACTTTTCTTACCTGAACAATAATAATTCTACCACATTTTTTTAGAGAAAAGAACTATTTGATGATTTGAAAAATTTCTTTTCAAAATCCCCATTTGTTTTGTACATGGTGCAAAAGTGTCCACCCTGTACAGTGATTTTTATCTCTTTAATTTGAATTAAAAATAAAGCTTGCCACTTCCCTGTGCCTTAAAATTCCAGTTCTAATATAGTTTAAAAGAAAAAAATACATTTGGATGATATTTTAAATTTAAAAAAAAATCCCCATTCATTTTGTACATGGTGCAAAAGTATCTGTCCCGTCGCATTCCATCCTGTCGCACGAGACACCCATTTATCAATTTTCAATTTAAAAAGAATTGATTGGCCAAAATCATAGCTTGGTGTTTGAAGTGTCATGTGCTCTATCATATTCACAAGACATGCATTAGCTAGTGTTGTTACCATAGAAACGGAATTACGATCAGTATTGTGTTTGTAGTGGAATTGTTCTTCAGTGTAAACTTATTATGCAGGCAGTACTTCTGTAGCATTTCTTATTTTCTTGTCAGGAGAATAAATCCTCTCAAATTCTGTCCTTTTGCGTTGACAGGACTTTTGGCTCAGACCCATATACATGTAATAACAGCTCAGTATATAGTCAAAATTTTCCAGTAGTTATAGTAAACACACTGTATGCATGAACGCGTACAGTTAAGCGCCTAAAGTGGCCTTCATACGCGTGGGACTACGCGTATGTCCTCCACACTATTTGACACCGAGAAGTTGAGAACACAGGGCAGAAGATCATAAAATGAGGCAAAAACCATAAGTAATATCTTATAACCTGCTCTCTTGTCACCCCCAGTTGTCACCCCGTTTGCCACAAATTGGGGTAGGTTGTGTGCCTTTTTCCCATAGGGGGCAAACGTTCAGTAATACAATACCTTTTTCAAGGGACCGAAACGTTGCGCCGTTGGGAAGGGGTTCGCTTGGAAGGGAATATCGTATTAAATCTACGTTGTCTTTTTCAAATTCCACCACCTTCATGTTCTGTAGGACTGTAGGTATTATGTAAGTTTGACAGATACTCATTTGATATTTTATTTGCTATGGTTGATTTTCTGAAAAGTGTTCGGTAATAGGAATCACTTCAATATATATGTACGGTTTGTCGAGTTAGGTCCCCATTTAGCAAAGAAAATAAGCTGAAAAGTAGAATTGGTGAGACCAAGATGAGAAGAAACAGCGAAAGCATGGAAATCAGCACATGAAAACAGAACAGAACATGAAAAAAGAGAGAAAAAGAGAGAGAGAGAGAAGAGAGTTTTAGCAAAGTGGAGATCGAGATCAGCAACCATGCAGCATTCTGTGATGAGAAAACAAGGGTGTTTTAGTGCGTTGAGATGGATAGGGGAGGAATATTAATCCGTACCTGTATGATATGGGTTCAGCAAAAGAGATTTCAGTTCTTTAAAAGAAAAAAATTCTGATAGTTATACTTAAAATTTTCTAGGCTTTCTTTTTATTCAAACAGTAAAATTAACTATTTTCAAACTTTAAGAAGCTGGAAAGCAAAAAAAAGATATATCTCCAACTTTATTTTATGATATAAAAAATATATGTTGACTTATAAATTCATCAAATTCCGTCCCCAGATTTCATGACAAAGAAGGTAATATTTAAGGTTAAAGCAAAGATCATGAGATCATTAAACTTTATTTTGTTTCAACCTGGAAAATGAAGGAAGATGAAGATAGCTTGTGCAATTACCTTGATTTCAATATCAACAAAACTGACCTAGCACTTTCAATTTTTCAGTGATATATGGTCATTTCAAAATTGAAAAAAAAGTGTTAATTTTTTGGCCGACAAAAACACTCTGGTAATTTGACACTGAGTGACACGTATGTCTTGTATGGAGCTTGTGTTTTGTAATACTGCCATCTGTGACCAGAACAGTACATGTAATAAAAAGAGGCTGTTTAACATAACTGTTCACTATTCAGGTGATTCGAACAAGTAAAGATTTGTGAAACATATCTTTTGAAATATTAAAGGGATTCGGTAACTTTGTGGAGGCTTGATTTAATAAATTGTTGAATTTTGATATCTGTCTTGTATAATGATGTTCAGAAGGATAAATGAATAGCCAGGCATAGAAAGGTTTTCAAATATATAATGCTATTATTAATATATCTACATGTATGACTGAATACTCTCATTTACGAAAGCGTATGGCCATACGCTTTAGTCTAACGCTGAGTCTATGGGGGAAAATGAGTCTGGCATTTCCGGTCACTTGCATGTTTACTTTTGTGAAGCACATGATCATGATGATTTTGAAGTGCTTTTTTTTCCCTGGGCTTCAATTTTACATCATATTAATACATACACTGATAGCATGTAATGCCAGGCAGCTCAGATTTTATCAAGCCTGTACAAAGTTACCAAATCACTTTAAGTTTAAACTTTCCAATTTTACAGATATGTGATGACTTGACAAATCACAATCATAGTCACTTTCATATGGGTCTGTGAATGAAGACTAACTATGCTGAGTGTAAAGTTACATATAGAGTGACGTGCACTGTATTACTAACATATAGTCTGCAATTTCTACTGAGGTTGAAAGTTCTGAGCAGTATTTAAAAAATGACATACATTTGAAATTAGCAATCTGAGTAGGCAACTGTTAAAAAAAAAAAAGAATTGGCACAACCATGGCCACCCTTATTTTGTAAACTTGGGCTGCTGCACAACATAAATAAAGATTTTTCTTGCTTTTTTTTTTGTGTACAAAATTTAAGATAGAGTCTGTGACTCTGTTGAGAGACTACTCAGCTACGCATGCACAGGTCATGAATGCTGGTAGAGTGAGCCGCGTGAAAGGCTGTGTCATTCAGTCCATTGATCTGCCTAGAAACAGACGTTTATTGATCAGTTTACACAACTATACTAGAGATCCGTCTGCATCATTCATTCATTCATTCATTCATTCTTTCGTCTCTCCCCCTCTTTCAAAACAGCGCTCTAACTCTGGTCTTGTACATTCTACAAGAAACGTTCCCCGTCTCCATTCTGAAACGGTGCATTTATCTTTCTCATCCTGGGATCTGCATACAAGGCTGCAAATACTTGAAGAGAGGAATTTCAGTCATCGGCGGCCTGTGAGGAGAGAGAGTGAGAGGGAGATTGAAACGCGAACCCAGGTGTTGTATCAGACAGACAGAAGAAGAATTTACCATCCTTGGTTCATTCAAGCTTAGAATATTTTTCACAGAGAGAACGTTGGCATAGGAATGGGTGACATTCAGTAAGTAACACTTTGAATTATCTAACCCTTTACATGCTACCACCCCCCCCCCCCATCTTATCAAAGGGACCTGTAGACCTGTGTTTTGGATTCCATACGGATAAATCATTTTCAAAATATCAGCTGCAAACATTACTTCAGGCAAAGAGATATACATGTACAGTACGTATGATTGTGAAATCAACTTTTGATTTGACTCATAAAGTTTTGTTTTTGTTTGTGATTTTATACAGTATTTTCTAATTATATACATGTATGGCTCATTTGTTTACTTTTTTAAAATTGTGATTGGTACCTTATAGACCTACATACTATTATTTCTCAAAGAAATGCCAGTATGAAATAAAAATTGTTTTATTGTGCATAAATATTTGTAGGGTAAAAAAAGAAAGGAAAAAAAAGAAGAAGAAAGATTGGAAAAGCATGTCTATTATCTTAAGTTTGTAAAGCATTGTGTTTTCCAATTTTTCTGATATACATGTACATGTAAATATTATATATGAGAGCTAATCTGTAGTGCATTTGATTGAAAGTGCAGATATTAATTAGAAACTTAATTTAATCATTTGAGGGAAATGTTCTTGAAGATGAATGCTTTTATTAGTCATGTTGACGGCCCTAAGACCCAAACACTTTTGACATATTTAGTGACAGTTTTGGTAATATTAAGCCTAATCAAGGTACACAAATGTAGTAGAGGTATTTTTACCCACTCTAAGGCTCAAAGATATGTTTGTACATGTACTTTCATGCAATCAAATTATGATATTTGAATAATATTCATTTTGTGTTCGGGATGCATCTTTTCGTGCCACTACATTTCACTAATATAGCTACATGTACCTCAATCAATTTATCTTTCATATTGTGTATGTGACTAAATATACTCCTGACTTTTATCTTACTTGTACTTACCTTTGTGTAGTCGTGAGGGACCCAAAGAAAAGATAGAACTTCCATATGTGGACAGGTATAATATAACACAAAATTGTTGGGATATTTTATGTTTTGTTTCCCATGAGAGTTGCATCCCACAAATTTCCTTGCTATCGTGTTTGCATGCATGCAGTTGTCATTTGTTTTCATGTTAAAAAGTGAAAAAGTGAAAAAAGTTGTTAGAAGTAGAAAAAGCACACCAATGTCTTCATTCTCCACCAGGCTTTTACACGTAAAGTAGTCCTGTTTTTTTTTATGAATTAGCTAGAAATAGTTTTGAATGATGATGTGCAGTACATCTCCAGTGAGCTTATCCCTATTCTTGTGTTTATTTCTTGTCAGCTTAAAGGGATTCGGTAACTTTGTGGAGGCTTGATTTAATAAACTGTTGAATTTTGATATCTGTCTTGTATAATGATGTTCAGAAGGATAAATAAATTGCCAGGCACAGAAAGGTTTTCAAATATGTAATGCTATTATTAAGATATCTATGACTGAATACTCCCATTTACGAAAGCGTATAATGGCTATACGCTTTAGTCTAACACTGAGTCTATGGAGCAAAATGAGTCTGGCATTTCCAGTCACTTGCATATGTTTACTTTTGAGAAGCACATGATGATTTTGAAGTGCTTTTTTTCCCCCCTGGGCTTCATTTTTACACCATATTACATGTACATACACTGATAGCATGTAAGGCCAGGCAGCTCAGATTTTATCAAGCCTCTATACAAAGTTACCAAATCACTTTAATTTAGATGCAATATTTGCTTGTTTTTAAAGTGTTTGAAACTAAATCATTTCATGTTGATTTATGACAGTGGGCTTACATACATGTACATGTACAGTACAGTCAGTGTTCATGTTCGTTATTCTATAGCTTTGTCATTTGAAGTTTTTAAAGTCTTTCTTAAAGGTATCGTACAGTAGTGGGAAAGGTGGCGCTTTGGATATTTAACTACTTCGTCAGCTGGAATGGAAATTACTACATATACTGTTGCGAAATGATTAATTTCGAACATAGGTGACGTTTGTTTGAAGAAAAATGGTTTACATGTAGAAATGGCTAAAATATCCAAAAAGATATACATGTACATCGAATTACTTGCGCGGTACCGTAAGTGTGTGTAAACAATGTGTGCGAACAGCTATGCGCCGTTGAGCCGGGAGCGTTGGGGTAGGTGGTCCTTAGCGAGGGTATAAAGTAACCGTTGATATTCCATCATTTGAATTATTTTACTGAAAAATCACCGGAAATCATGAATAGAATACCGGATTATCGGACTCATGTATCTTTTTATGCAAGCCGAACAATATGAAACTATTTTTGAGCAGTTTCATGCCAACTTTCATTTTGCTACCACTACTGTTTATTAGCTTTAAAACTGAGTTTGCTTTTTAGCCCAACATACATGTATTTTGTATTATTGAATACAAAACAACAATAACAAACCACCAAGATAGGGCCCTAACGGCCCTTTTTTATTTGGCTGAGAAGAAACCAATTCAAACAATGAAATCATTTGAATTCTTTTTGATGTGAAGCCAAAATAAAATAAATACAAATAAAAGTTATAGTAATTGATAAAACTTCTGCAAGTGATGTACAGTGTACATGTTTTCAGTGGGAAGTGGGCATGTCCAAGGTATGTCCCGTACATGTATGTTACCAATACTGTACATGAATTGTGAACATAAATTGACAATATTGAAAATGTCATTTTACTTGAAATGTTATCTGATCCAAGCTCTAGTACCTCAACTTGATACACTAATCTGATATTTGTACTGTACTAAAATTTTAGATGTGCTCGGTATATGTGACAAAATACATGTTGCTTGGACTTCCCTAAATGTATGTACATGTACATTGTAGATGTAGATGTAGATGTACATGTATGTTGTTACTAATACTAATTAATATGTTTTCCTGGTGGTATAATGTATTGCATTAATATTCATGTTAAAAAATGCAAGTAAATGAAACCCACATTGTATACATTGTAGTACGCTCAGCTGACAGATTTATGCTTGCAGAGGTTATCAGGCAATCAGCAGATTTTAGTGCCTGTCAGATAGGTCCAAAGTATGAATATTGGGGTTTATTAAAGTAAACTCACCTGATGTCAAAGTACAGAATTTTTGAAGTATATATATGATGGGTTATCTTCATGAATTCCAAGCAAATAATAGAAAAAACCTTTGAAAATAAATATTTGAATGGCAAATAATCGTATATAAATTTGACATCGAGAACAATAGAAGAATGGCAGAACTGGAATGATCCACTCAACCTACTACAAGTACTTTGTTAACTACTTTAATTACTTTGACTACTTGAAGTACCATTAGGAAAATTGCTCTGTGAGCACATTAAACCATGCCCATTCACACTCAGAGAGAGTGAGCTTTAGATCACTGTCATCTTTCACGCCCATTCACAAGTAAATTCTCCTATCTCACTTTTGCTGACTGGTTGAAAACTTGAAATACAGAGTTCTTGCTCTGACACTGACCTTCATTGAAACACAAAGTGTAAAGTGAACAATCATGCCCTCCCCTCCACCCTCCCCCCCCCCCCCCCCCCCCCCAAACCAAACACCTGCATGCTGAGTGTAAGTCGTGTTGTGGTCAGAATCACAATAATTGGTGAGATTTTTTGTTCATGAAAAAAAAAGTGAGATTTATAGTTTAAAGAGAGAGAGGGAGAAGAGGAGAGAGAGAGAGAGAGAGAGAGAGAGAGAAAAAAAAATCTTAATCCACAGCTTTCTACACGATTAAAGCAAAAAATTATGTTTGGCCTATTTGGTGTTTTTTATCCCAGTCCCTGGGACGGGGTGTGAGATCACTTGTGAAGGTTCAGGGATCATTATGTACAGAGTGTCATGCATGCACTTGGAGGCTGATACATTGTAAAACTAGTCTTTAATAGATCTCCAGTCGTTCTGCTTTAATAAATGGATGCAGAGTCCACTCCACTCTCACTTTATTCCTCCATTTTAGATGATGAAATTATGATGTGTACACGTACAGTGTAGTAAGTCCTGAATATCAAACGGTGTGAAAAGGAACACTGGGGTGAATGAATAAGAACAAATATTATAAAAGTGTGGTTTTGACATCAATTTTTTTGCACAGGGAGTGATGCAGACACTTTCCATTTATTTTATTCACGATGAATAAAATAATGCTGTATCATTCCTGGGGAGAAAATTATGTCAAAACTGCATTTTCCACATTTGTTTTTCTGTCACCCTATTTAGCATTAATATCTTTCAAATTTGACTTGAAGGTCCCTCCACCCCCCCCCCCAAAAAAAAAACAGCAAACAAACAAACAAAACAAAACAAAACCAAAAAAAACCCACAAAAAACCCCCAAGAACAACAAAACAACCCCCCCCCCTCAAAACCCCCCCCCCCAAAAAAAAAACAACAACACACCAAACAATAAACAAATCAAAATAAAAAAAAAATCATTTTCCATACATGTACCCACTGACTCAGCACACATACAATAGATTACTGTACTTCATATTGTTTAAAGGGCAATCCAACCTTGATAATAAGATGATTTGTGTGAAAGCAGAAAAATAAGAAAAACAGAATGGTGAAAGTTTGAAAGAAATCGGACAAGGACTAAGAAAGTTATGGATGTTTGAAAAATGAGATCACTACATCTATGCGAATCTCAAATTGGCAATTTGGTGAGTCAATTGTGACATTTTTGTGGACAACTCTCCCATTTGTCGTGCACAAAAATATCATTAATTTGCGGTTTTCTTCGAGGCGCTTTTACCCTCGGGGCAGTACTAAAAATATATTGGAGATAACATATTGTTATACGTCCTCATGAAAGAAAAGATCCTACTGAGTAATGCATTTTGAAAAAAGTGACATTTTAGTCATTTTGTGTGTTAGAGCGAATGGGGGAGTTGTCCACAGCTACATCACAGTGACATTACCTATTCGGCCAATTTGAAATTCCCATATGCATTGTGATTACAACTTTCAAAAATTCATAACTTTCTTATTACTTGTTCGATTTCGTTCAAACTTTCACCAATCTACTTCTCTGATTTTTCCTCTTTCTTTCAAAGCAACTTGCTATAAAGGTTGGATTTCCCTTTAAGAAGTGCTTTTTAATTTGATGAAAACTTATTTTTACATGATAAGGTAGGAATTGCTTTTTGATTTTGGCAAAAACATGTTAGCCCATGCACTCATCGTACATGTACATGCATGGTGTTCCTTTGGTGGTTTATCAAGTAAAAGGCATGCATAATATAGTTGGCAATTAATATCCTATGAATGATGAATTAGAAAGAATGGAATTAATTTCAAGAGACTATATGACCGTCTGTGCTGCCATCATGAGAATGACGTACTGTACTTGGTCTTCTTTTTACCCGAAAGGGGAGAGAGAGAGACAGCGAGAGAGAGAGAGAGAGAGATTGAGGGATTTGGGGCCAGCAAATTACAATCAGTTTTGTTTTGAGCTACTCCTATCCTTGAATGTCAAAAGAAACTAAAATGAAGAATGGGCAGAAAAATGGAATCGAGGCAATTAATTGGATATAGGGAACAATGATTAGATTTTGCAATGACCCCAATAGTGTCTTATGCAAGATTTATTTGACAGTACATGAGCACAATGGCTATGCTTGTAAATACTTTGTGTTGATTATTATATTCTTCTTAAGTTCTTGCTACATGTATATGAATGACAAATGAAGAAACACTGTGGCATGATTTTCAATTGCACTCTACACTGTATGTTAATGTAACCTTAAGATCTTCCCTTCCTCCAAGGTCCATGTTTCCAAAACAATATAATATAGCATTGTTGTCAGTATGATAATCAATCTGTGTTACATGTACATGTGTTTGCCAAAAATTTACTTAAAATGTGCAAAATTTCACTGTTGCATTTTTATAATTTCCTAACAAAGCTTTGTACTTGCTGGTGGCAATTTTAAAGATAAAGTTGAGTTCTGCTCATGCGATTACATTGAGAAAGAAACTGTCTGGATGCATTTGGGAAAGGTTGATCATGTCTAAATAAGAATTGGTGTATACTGTGAGGTTTTGGAATCATCAAAATGATAAAGAAATCGGCCCGAATACTTCAGCTATTTTTCGTTATATTTCGAATACATGTAAGGGCATTTGAAGAGAAGTCCTTTTCAGGGGACATTTCTACTATGATGTTCTTCCAAACTGACATAAAAGGAATGAGAAAGCTCACAAATTATTTTTCACCTTTCCCAGAACTCAACCTTCCCTTTAAGTCTGCCAGCAGAATTTTGAAAAGGGGGTAGGGGATGTTACCCCTTGTAGCTTTGCCCTTAGGGACATCTTTGTTAAATATTGTGAAATACATGTAGATATTACATTTACAATTGCTCTGAAGACTGTAAATGATAATCTATTGGGAATTTGAGAATGTACATGTACAATGTAATTAACAACATTTTCACATACTGTGTAACAATTACAATTGTCTTTCCATATACATGTACACTGTACAACAGTCAAATAATCCCCCCTACCCCATGCAGTTGTATAATTGTGCCATCTTGTGTCCATTTTGACAGTTCATTTCTTATTTTTGAAGTTCTGGTTTTGGAATGTACATACTGTACATGTATAGGGTTTACTGTTAATGTTTTCAGAATGTAGTCTTTATCACATACTTTTTTTTATTTTCCTCTACCCACAGTCTTCCTGCTAAGGTTATCAATGGTTGTGTTGCTGGTGTTGTTGGTGTAACTTGTACCTTCCCTATTGACCTGGTCAAGACTAGGCTTCAAAACCAACAAGTTATCGATGGAAAGAGGATCTACAACAACTTGTAAGTTTATAGAATATATTGTTGTTAGCGTTAATACATGTAGTAGAAATTTGTGATAATAACTTGCTCTATAGTAACCTTTTTAAAGATTTTAATTCAAAATTAATGTGATGTTATCAAATTATTTGTTATACATGTACAGGTAGATATAGCAGTGATTTGACAAATTCTTTCATTTGTCAAAGATAAGGGTAAGGTCTTGGGAAGTATTGGGTTTTAGCACTTTCGATTCTAATGTAGCTCAAGGGTTAGGGTTAAGATTACAGTGTACATGTCCTGTGTTAATCCTTTCGAGACAATTGACCACATTTTGTAGTTTTGTTCAATAACTTTTGATGCAGAGCTCTAAAAAATATACCAGATACATGAGTAGAAAGAGCAAAAATTTCTTTTGGCAACATTGAGACGGTTAAAACCATTGTTTTTTTAAATCAAATTTGGCAATTTTTAAAACTTTTCAACTTAGTTCGTAACCATGCAAAGACATGAAATTTTATTAGAACCATGTACATAGCATTGATAGAAAAATATTATTTTTGCCAATTTGAAGAAAAAAATGTGATCAATTTAGCTCTTAAATAATTCCTGTCAGGAAAGGGTTAATGTTACAAAATCCAAATAAACACAACAGTATTTTTTGATTTGCATTTGGCATTTACCAGTATACACTGTGAGAGTAGCATGTTAACATCTACTCTAGATCATGTCAGTTTTGCTGTAAGTACTGAACACATAGCCTTTTGGTTTGATAACAGAAGTGACAGCCTTGAGTAAGTTGAGTTATAAACAAATCGTTTCATTTCCTGTCTTTCAGGTTAGATTGTTTCATAAAGACGACCAGAGCTGAAGGTCTAAGGGGATTATATCATGGTGAGTAAACATATTAAAACAAATTTTGTGAAGTGTTGTCTTGGATTGAGCTTCATGTGACTATTAAGTCCTACCCACAGAAATACAGCGTCTCCTTTTAGTAACACTTTTGCATTATCTTTTGATCCAGAATGCTAGGGATTACACATTATACAAGAGCAGAAAGAGCAAAAATCACTGAAAATATTGTCTTTTTATAATGCAGTACATTGTATCATTTATGAATAAGAGCGATTTAATTGTTACTAATCATTATTAAAGTCTCAGTGTAAAATATCTCATCACTATTTTGTGTACAAATTGGCAATTTTCTGTTAATTTTTTGCAATTTTCATTCACATTGGTTCATTTTTCAAACTACATGTACGTACATGTAGGAGTGGAAAATAAGAAATTTGAGGAGGGAAAATTTACTAATTTATACCATAAGAAAACTCTGTACTGCATGGGTTGAAAGATTTGATGTCGTAAACCGCCTCTCCAAAATTATAATGGCAAAATAAACACCATTTTATGTATAATGTAAATTTGGCAAGTGGGGGGTAATGAAAGAAAATGTATTCAACAAACAGCCATAAATGTACTCTGATTTGTATGCTGCAATGTACAGTTTTTGTGACATGTACTGCGTTTGTAAGTCATTTTACGTTGCCGCGGTGGTTTCTTTTAGGCACTTTATGGCATCATGTCTGATAAAGGTTAGCCCAGACAGGACAAATTTCTAGTCCCTGTCTTATAAAGAGTTGCGATTGATTGCAACTAAGTTGCAATTGATATCAATCGCAACTCTGTACTTAAGAGATAGGAGATGTGATTGATTTCAAGTTACCATTGATTTGAATCAGTCGCAACTCTTTATAAGATGGTGCTTTGGTCTGACAAAATTAATTTAGATTCATAAGGCCTGTAAGGACATTCATATTAGGATTATGAGCAGATGGGTTTATTAAATAATTCAGTTTCCCAAAACAGTCATTCATGTTGTCTGTTGAGAGCCGCGACAGGCGCGACTCTATACTAAAGGATACATGATTTAACCCTTTTGATACAATTTACCGCATTTTGTGGTTTGGCTCAATAACTTTTGATTCAGAGCTGAGTAGAAAGAGCAAAAATTTCTGCATGCACTGTGTTCATTTTTGTTGTATGACCATATTGCATCTGATGCCAGGAATTTAAAAAACAACAATACATGTAAGTACTTGGCAACACATTGAGAGGTTCAAAATCATTCTTTTTTCATCGAAATTGGCTATTTTTTCAACTTTAAAACAAATTCCCAACCATGTACATGTATAATTTTCACTGACATTATATCTTACTAGGACCATGTAGCACTAAAAGAAAAAGACTATTTTGCCAAATTGAAAAACAAAATGTGATCAATTTAGCCCTTAAATTATTCCTGTCCTGAAAGGGTTAACACTCTTCTAGCTCTCACTTTGATATTAGGTGGGTTGTCAATTATAAGGGATAAGAGAAGTACAGTGTACATGTGTTGGATGATGTGTGTTAACATTATGTTTAATGTAAGGTAGACAAAATATAATTGTCTACTCTGCTGTGAGACAGCCAGACAGACGTTGACTCTGTGTTATAGGATATGAGATAACGCCCTTCTGGCTCTCAGCATGACTATTGACAGTAAACGGGTTATCAGTTTACAAGAGATACTGTAAGAGAAGTGCATGTGATGGATAATGTTTGGATAATGTTTGGGTTATGTTAGGGTTAAGAAAATGTGTGAAAGATAAAGGTGAGTTTAGGGGAGCGTTTCATCAAGCGTTTTGTCAGTGATTTTTACCGACAACTGTTATAAACTACTGAAATCCTTGCATCTGATTGGCTGAGAGCAAATTAGTCAGTAAAAATCACTGACAAAACGCTTGATGAAACGCTCCCCTGGTCATGCGATAACATTGTGGAAGAAACTGTCTCAAAGCAATTGGGAAAGGTTGATCATGTCTACATAAGAATTGGTACATACTGTGAGGTTTTGGAATCATCAAATGATAAGAAATTGACCCAATCTCGCTGAAAAGCACATATACTGCATACAGAAATGGGTATGTGGGACTGCACACCCATGTGCCATCACTGCCTTGAATGTTCGGCCCTAACACTTCAGCTATTTCTCGTCATGTTTCAAATATGAGGGCATTTGAAGAGCAATATTTTTCAGGGGACACTATGATGTTCTTCCAAACTGACATTATAAAAGGAATGAGAAAGCTCACAAATTATTGTTCACCTTTCCCAGAACTCAACCTTCTTTTTGATGTCTATTGAAAGCACCAATGCTTCTTTATTCTCAGATATCAGTGAAAAGCGCTTCTGGCTCTGTTAAAGCAATTCGCACACTGTAGATGGGCTATCGATAGGGGATGGAGAGTGTACAAGTACATGTACATCTAATGTTGTTTTTGTAATGTAAAGGGTTAAAGAAACGTATCCTAGCATGGTATGTTTGAGGGCCGTAAGGGTGTTAACACTGTTTTATAGGACATTAGTTAATGTCCGTCTTGCTCAAGTAGAAGATATCGTTGTGCAGCTTGCAGGGCGACGATAGAATGCACGCATACCATAAAACAAATTTCTGGTAACTGGCTAAGGTTTTGATTACTCTATACTAGTGCTGGTATCGACACGCCTGATGTCGCCACTATGGCGACAAAAGTACTGGTTTTGGACTTTGCCGACATGTCGACACGCATGCTCCGATGGCGACATAAAATGGGTCTTATATAATTACATGTATCTCGCCGTGGCGTCGTGCGCGCGTACGTGATTTGTTTCACATACGCATTAGCAGCGCGCGCGCGCGACACGATCGCTGCGTATCTAGCTGCGACCGGTATACATTACGTACATGTACATGCCTAGATATGCGACACTAGCTGACTCGCACCGCATGACTTTCATTAATGCTTGATAAATTGGATCATACAAAACAAATTTTGGGGCAAATCGTTGACAGTGTGCATCTTTGAGAACTGTAAGTGAGTATGACTGCGAGTGTGAGCCCGTAAGGACATAGTGCATGTATTCCATGTAAAGCTCTTGTGAATTTGTGTCGGGTAACTCTGGTTTAATAGTGTACGGTCACTACGGGAGCGACCCGAGTTTAGACTTGTTTGACTCATGTCCAGATCTAGATGTCGACACATGTCGACATCGGCGTTAATTTTATTGCGACATGGCGACATAGATTTTCCATGCCGATACCAGCACTACTCTATACATGTATATACATGTACATATTATACCATTTTAAAACATGACAGGGATTCTCTCTTCAACGACTATTAAATAAAAAATAAAAACTGAAAATAGATGTCAACTACATGTACTGTACCTAATTTTAGTAGTTTCGTATCAAATCAGCCCATATCTTTGAGGTTGCCTAGGTAATTTAATGTTAACGACCTTCTGCATGACACAATAGTGCACGTCTGCTTTTAGCAAAACAGTCAATCATGGTAGAGAAAGTGGGTTATCAATAAGAAAGGATGAGAGATGTAATGGTGCATGTGGTTTGTCGAGACTATCAATCAGGCTTCCTCCTTGAGACGACTAAAATCCTCCATGGATCGTATTGATCTGAATTAGGGTCTCTTGACGTCAGCCCGCCTGCCATAGTGGAGGAGCTGTGGTTGTTTGTTCTTTATCGTCTGAACAAATAGCCAAAGTTTCAGTTTGCTGCCCAAAAATACATGGAAAAGTGTGCAGATAAATGGAAAAGTACAATGTGCAGCTGAGATTATTTCTTGAACCACAAAGTTGGTACAAAAGAAAGTCCAAGGCAGATTTAAGTTGATTTTGAAAGAGTAGTAAAGGAGATATTTATATTTGCCAGCAGAAAGAGAACACATTCTGATAATTTTGTCTTTCCCACTCTCTTTCTTTCTCCCCCCTCCTCTTATGCTTTCTTTATCCATTATTGTCCATTACATTTTTTTGTTGTTGTTGGAGGGGGGGGGGGGGGAGGTGCTGTTTTGTCCCTTGTCCCATTTTCCCTCTCATTTGAATCCTATTTGCAATTCTTCATCTACATGTACATTATCTCATGAATGATTTTTATCTCATGTTTTCTTTATTTCTCTTTCTCTAGATCTCTATTCGTAATATTGATTTCATTCCCAATTGTTGTCTCATGCTTTTCATCTTTAATATGCTTCATTTATACCTTTCCATCTTTACCTTGCCAAAGTTTTTCCCCATCTGTTTATCTCATGCTTTATATCTCTCCATCTCTACATTACAAGTAGCTTCTATTTCTGCGTATCCATTTTAATCCCTATGTCGCTATAACTCTCCTTAACCCTTTGACTATTGAACTCTTCCATTCCCATAGGCTTAATACAGGAACCATCTTGTTCCCATACAGAATTGGTTAACAAAGTGTTCATCGCTCTGTTTTATCTTCCCTCAATACCACAGGTTATGCTGTAAATGCCACATTGATCTCCCCCGAAAAGGCCATCAAACTTGTCGGCAATGATTTCTTCCGCCATCTTCTCCGCACCCCAAGGTTTGTAACCATCTCCTTAATTTTAATGAATTGTTGTGCCGTACTGTGTGTGTGTTCCCCCAAGTGCATGGGAATCCATCAATTATGGAGCCATTTTCTCTGCAGACCCCAAGTCCTTCCTTAAAGATAAAGTTGAGTTCTGGTCATGCAATTACATTGTGAAAGAAACTGTCTGGAAGCAATTGGGAAAGGTTGATCATGTCTACATAACGACGGCTGGTGTACACTGTGAGGTTTTGGAATCATTAAAATGATAAGAAATCAACCCAAACTTGCTCCAAAAGCACATGCACCGCACACAGAAATGGGTATATGGGACTGCACACAGATGTGTCATGAATGTTCGGCCCGAACTCTTCAGCTATTTTTCATCATATTTCGAATATAAGGGCATTTGAAGAGAAATCCTTTTCAGGGGACATTTCTTACTATGATATTCTTCTAAACTGACATAAAAAGAATGAGAAAGCTCACAAATTATTTTTCACCTTTCCGAGAACTCAACCTTCTCTTTTATTGTAACGAATTGTGCTGTGCGTGCTTTAAGTGTATTAGGAATATCACTTATTGAGGCATTTTCAGTGCAGACCCCAAGCCTTTAATTTAAATGAGTTGTTGTGCCATGTGTGTTTCAAGTGCAGAGGAATATATAATCACTTTAATATGGAGGTATTTTCTCCTCAATCCCCCTAGTCCTTTATTCTAACGAATCGTGCTGAGCGTGCTTCAAGTGCAGTGGGATATATCTCTTAATGGAGAATTTTCTCCCCGATTGAAGATGACCTCTAGATATATATCATTCAGCCTCATAGATGAATACTGAATACTAGTAGATCAGAAAGTGTGAAGACAAATTTGTTACAAATGTATTGCTCAAGATTGTTTTTGATTCCATAAAACCCTTCCAATGAAAATTTAACACCGTGTAAATGCACGCACAACACTTATTACATATATCTCTCCAGTGCCCTATTCCCATCTATAGTACTTGTAAATTTGCTTATTTGCGCCCTTGATAATGAAAATGAAGAGCTTGACATAATATGTTATTAGGGTTCCTTGCTAAAAGAATATTTTCAAAAACAATGAATGGATATATATGTTCATGTACTGTAACTTCTCATATGATGTTGCTTTCTGTATTTGTACTCATAGGGTAAACTCATAAGTGTGTGCATCAACAAAGTTTTTTATACAAAGTCTCTCTCCTTATTTCAAAATATTGTGGGAACTTCATGTTTATTATTTAAACAGAAAAGAAAACTTTTCCATTTTGTTCTACATATACATGGCACCCTCAGAACTTTCACACTGGCATCTACATGTATATTCTAAATTCTTGGTTATGTACATGTTTTTGTTATATGTTTTTTTCATTATAGACAATTATAGACAATTAATCCTTAGCCTTTATTGAATCAGATATATGTACATGTACATGTATACATGTTATCAATTATCTTCTATTGAGTGATGCATTGCTTCTTAAAATGAATACTGCAGTACAATGTACTTGCCAACAGTGTTAAACTGCAAATTTCAACATACACATACATGTACATGTACATATAACTGCATGTATAATATACAGACAGACCTACATAAAGAAAATAGAGAATGAATTTGATAAGCCAGAATTGATCAAATGGAGAGACTTGTCACATGTTTTTAGAAAAGAAAGCTGCTTTTTGATGTTCTTACTTCCTGTGCTGTGTTGGGTATTTTTTTGATCAGCGATGATGAATTCCCTTTTTGTCATTATTGGTAAATGGAATCTTTATGGATACCTTTTTGGTGCTGCATTTCAGCTAATGTAGTTGGACTTTGATAAGATCAGTTAGATGTTCAAGAGAGATGCCATGTAATTGAAGTGTTATCTTAGAAATGTAGAACTGTGTAGTGTAGAAATGTTCAGTCTTTCTTACATGTACATCCACTATTTCCCAACAGCTTATTTATCCCCAGTTCATTTCTGTCATCTCAGTAGCTGACTTCCTACCAGAAAATAAATTTTAAAAATGGTTCTGCTGAATTTCAACTCCAAAAATCACTTTTATGGGATTATTAGTGTCAAGGATTTGTTCTTTTTTGTTGTTATTGATAATCTTGGCATCCGGACGCTGTAGACTGACATTGCATCATCTCCCCAAATGAGTTTGATAATACATGTAGTTTAAATAAGATATTGAAGACCAAGTGGCAACTGGCTACTAATATGCACTCTTATTCAATGTTTTCATCAACTTTTACTGCATAATGAACTTTGATGGTCACTTATTACGTTAACCTCTGTCAAAAATAGATAGATACCTGGCTCAATGTGATTAGATTATATAGGAAACAGAGAAAATTCTGACAATGGCTGGTACCTGCAAATTATTTCTGCCTGTCCGTCTTCTAATGCACATGTAATGCAATTTATATCACTTTAGGCTGTTACGTTAGGAAGGGTTGCAGTTAATGATACCTGTACAACATACACAATTCCTCAATTAAATTTAGTTACTTTTCCAAATAAGAAGGAAAGAGTTTATTGCGTAGGAGGCAAATTGATGACATATACATGTATTTGAGAAGGAAAGTCAGTTTAGATGGTACATTGTGGCTAAATAGCACTACGAAAAAAATGATAATGGTTGTGTATTAAACATGTGTTTACTATGTCTCCTGTAACTCTTGTGGAGAAACTGGAGATAAAATATTCTAAGAAAACTGCTTTGCATTATTAAGAGCTTTGCAATATGGACAGTTATTTTGTGAGAATACCCCCCAATTTTTTGGCATTGAAAGTGGCAGTTCTAACTTCTAACAGAGCTCTGAAACAATTTGAGGGCAAAAGCTTGTTAGAAATTCCAGGATACTTTACACTAACCGGTACCTTGGAGTAGTTCATCATACAAATGTATGCAAAGAGATTTGTGGTGTAGACAGTTTTTAAAGACTTAAAATGTATCAGCTGTAATTAAAGTGCATAATTTTATGTGGGTTTGAATTTTCTAGATCATTCTTGATGCAGGAACAATCCTCCATAGTAAATTGTATTTCTTGTAGCTTGTACATGTAGGTGGTAATTCTGAAAGATAGTCCACAAATACCATTTGGGCTGCAATACATGTATTATTTATATTTTGCTCCACATTTAGAGTAAATCAAGATGTATGGGGTTATGAACAGGTCATTGATTTCATTCGAGAACAAGTTGAAGTTTGATTGAGATGAGAGTGACCCATAGATTGATGTTGGAGAAAAAGAGCAATATTATGTATGCAGGATTGGTTTTGTTTGAAAGAAATCCTAATCCATTTTATGAGATTTGTCAGAAAATTGGAATTTCTTCTGTGGAATTGACCATGTAATGATTGCAAGCAGAGAAATTGAGCTACTACTTGTTTTGCTTTGCAACAAATCCTTACAGCTAATTTGAATTTTAATATTACCCTTGAAAAAATGTGCATGTAATGACAAGAATATAATTGACATGAAATGAAAAGTGAAGTAAAATTATGAAAATGGATAGAAAGTGATTTGTGGTAACTGAGAGAGGAATAAGAAAAATTATTAATTGGATTTTAAAAAATAAAAGAAAAGATAAATGCAATTTCTTTGTGGAAACAGGATCAATCATTTTTTTCAATCTGTACACCGATGCACTGTGGTTTGAAGGACATCTGAGGGTAGGTTTTGTCTTATTTTTCATCACAGTTTTTCATCAGTCGAGGAGGATAATTGCTTTTTCAATATATGCAAGGCTTTGCCATATGACACCCTCTTGACACTATGGTGGTAATAATCTGCTATTTTCAGATGCGTGATGCGTGTCTCAGAAAATTTGCTTGGGGGAAGGAGAATCCCCTTACGTGGTTTCTTTGTAGAGGAGTGCACAAAAAGAAGGTCCTTTCACATTAGGGTTGTGTTTGCATTTATTATTCATATTTTATTGATGAGTTTAATATTGAATGATTGAATTTGAGTCCCGTGTTGAAGGTCCCTTGCACAAAGGGTTGTGTGCATGTTTAACTCATTCTTTATTCATCAGTTTAGCATCAAACTCAAGTCCATGGTTTTAAAGTGTACCAATCACCAAAAATATTTTGCTCTTTATCTTAGGGGTTCTATGTCAATATACTAAGCTTCAAATGTTGATTTTATAAAGAGATATTGCCAGTTGAAATACATATCTCCAACAGCGACTTGTTAGGAGACCAATCAACGCACCCGTACCTGCTTAAGGGCCCGTGTACAAATAATTTTTTTTAGGTGATTGGTACACTTTAAGGTGCCTTTCATAATAAGTTTGTGCTATTTGTGCTCATGTTTTATTTATCGTTTGTATTGATCAGTTTATGATCTTAATACAAATTAAACCCAAGTCCAATATTGAAGGCCCTTTCACATTCAGGTTGTACACATGTTTTATTCATTTTATTAAAAAATTCATCCATTTACGATCTAAATACGGGTCTGTCATGTTGACCCTGTCAATATACATGTACTGTAGAAACTTCAACAGACTTACAATGTACAATGTAACTTTCAGGTTACTCATGAGAGCTTTCTTAGGACTACAAAAACTTAACCTTCTTCAAACGGGTATTCTATTGTGATCGGTGTTGGATCTTCCCCAAATTTTCTACGTCATGTTGACCTCATCCTGCTCATGAGTACCGCAAGCAAGCTAGCTGTTGTAACAGACCTTTCTTTTGTGGTTTTACATGAAGGGATTCTTACATGTATTCCACCTCTCCTGAAGCAACGGTTCGTCGTAAAGAAAGGTGTCAATCCCACACACGAATTAATATTCCTAATGGCGCCAAAGCATGATCACGGCCTGCAAGTGTAATTTAGTGATTGTTGGCCTATTTCACACTTGAACATCTCCTGAAGGATTTAATTTGAATTCTCAATGATTTCTGGTTTCTCAGAGTTTCTTAGAAGGGATGTAAAAGAAATGTTCAAATGTTAAAACTGATGTTATGTATAATTAATGAAGGCTTCCATAAATAGTAAATTACAGTTCGAGTAGTGAATTCAAGACTTAAGATGTCAGACTGTCAGAATGATAACTAGAATGGATAAAGATATAATTGATCATATATATCTATGTTGGAATTTGGAAAGAATATAAACAAAAAATGAAAACATTTTTTTTTATCATGTTGCATCAAATCACAGAACCCAGTTTCTGATAAAAAGATTCCTAGTGTGAATCTCACATCATTTTTGCTCCTACCATGCTACTTCTTGATTCTTCCCGCATCTTGAAGTGTAAACCGATGGTAGGAAGGCAGCAGTATCAATTTGAGAAGATGACATGGGACGGTGCCATGCTGAGTAAACCGGGCTGAGCTCTTAAGTGTATTGATCGAGCATCTGACGACGGCTCAGCGCCGAAATAATTCCTCATCCTCCTCGATAACCTTTCTAGCTTGCGTTGTTTGGTCCGCGATTAGTAATGGGTCAAATTTGCACTTTATCGATTGGCACGTGTGCCCGCCTGCTTCCACCGGAAGTAGGCGATTCTGTTTTCTGGTTATTTCCATCGCTTGATATTCAGGGTTACTTTCTTCTCGTGCGTCTAATCCAAGACATGGGTATTTTGATCAGTCAGTCTCTCTCTCTATCTCTCTCATTCTATTTCTCGCTCATTCAAATTCTCTCTTGTCCTTATTCTCTTTTATGTTTTCTGTATCTTCATGTTTATTCTCATGTTTATCTTCTCTTTCTCTCAACTTCTTTTTCTTTCCCTGCATCTTTATCCTTCTGCTCTCTCTCTCTCTCCTTACATGTATTTCTCTGCGTCTTTTCATGTTTTGTGATTTATACATATGCCTCAAGTTGTGTTTGTTTTTTTTGTCTCCCCTCTTTTTGCGCTATGCTATCTCTTGTCCATCTGTCCATCTCTCATCTTCAATTTCTCTCTCTGTCCTTTATTCATCTTTCTTTCCTTCTTTCATTGCTCTGCTCTGACCAAGTCTTGTATTTTTTCTGTCCTGCTGTACATTGTATGCCTACATCCCTTCCTCGCTCTC
>CM046852.1:3241691-3380107 GCA_025618425.1 Heliocidaris tuberculata
TCGCTTTTCATAAGAACCGCTATTCATAGAAAACCGCTATTCATTTAACACGCGCTATGAATAGCAGTCCTTATGAGTAGTTATGAATAGTGGTCCTTATGAATGGATGTCCTTATGGATAGCGAGGAAATTTGTCTATGGTTTGCTTGCTATTCAGAAGGACCACTATTCGTACAAAACCGCTATTCATTTAGTCACGCATTATGGATAGCGGTCCTTATGAATACGTGGCCCTTATGAATAGCGGTCCTTATGACTAGCGAGGTTACCCCCTTTTAACCTGTCGTCCTGCTCTATTCTTCAAGTTCGTGTACATATAAATGAATTACCAGTATTCGGAATTTTCTTCAAATTTTGCCAGTATTTTATATTTTCATACATGTAAATATAATGGGCCTTTCTCGACACTGGACTTTAATTACAAGTGCTCATCAGACATTAATTTCCCCAGACAATTTGGATTGTGCATGGTTTCACTGTGAAATTCTAAAGTTGATTGCATTGAAGGCTTTGAAGCCACATGTATGATCAAATTGATAGGGATTTGAATTTCGTGAAGGTATGAAGGAGGTCACTTTCACATACTTTTAAGTGTGAATGTGAATGTGTACCTGAAAACTTAAATGACAAGGAAAATACTTCTTTAGTGGTAAGAACAGTGTTTCTTTTGTATAGATAAGAAATATTTAAGGACATGAGATATCTCTTTACCAATTTCTTTTGCATCAATTACCCTTGATAGACATTAAAAAAAAGTTATCCCAATCTCTTTATTTTCATTGGTTATCTTGATTTCCTGAAACTTTCCCTGTACTCTACATGTACATGAATATAGATATTTTGTTCATAGTCAAAATAAGATTACATAAATAGTACCTCTGATTATAGATCTAGTTAACCCTTTCGAGACAATTAACCACATTTTGTGGTTTGGCTCAATAACTTTTGATTCAGAGCTCTAAAAAATATACCAGATGCATGAGTAGAAAGAGCAAAAATTTCTACACACATTGTTTCCATTTTTGTTGGATGACCATACTGCGTTTGATGGCAGGAATTATATAAAGGAGAATAAGCTTCAAAATCCTTAAATTGGCAACACATTGAGAAGTTCAAAATCACTGTTTTTTATCAAAATTGGCATTTTTTTCAACTTTCGACTAAGTTTCTAATGATGTATAGTGTTTTCAAAGACATTACATTTTGTTAGAATCATGTAGCACTAAAAGAAAAATATTAGTGTTGCCAATTTGGAGAGCAAAATGTGATCAATTTACCCCTAATATAATTCCTGTCATGAAAGGGTTAAAGATGGGACTTAGGCTCAGTTACTGGGTTGAAAGCGGAGATGGGATGTTTGTATACAAGTGATTGCACTCTGTTTACTTTGGTACAGTGTAGGAAGGCGAATTGCTGTGCACCTCTTAGCCAATTCATTCACTTGATTGCTTGGTGCATTAATTAACATCCCAGAGATAGAGTAAAGCTACTATTACCCTATCACTGGACCGAACCCATTACTATTGCATCATATGACGCAGCAATCAACCCAAGCCCATTGATCAAAATACTCATCAGTTGCCAGATGTAGCTTTGCTTCCAGTCAAAATTGATATTTCCCTCCTTTTGTTATCTGAAGAAAAATGATTTGAATGTTGGTACATGTAGAGATTTAAATTGCTGTCTTTCTACTAATGTACATTACATGTAGTTTACATGTACATGTACTGTACGGTGTTATTCAACATTGTATCTTTTTGAAATTTTTTTATTTATGTTTTTTTATTTAGCCTAAATTTAAAGATAAAGTTGAGTTCTGGTCATGAGATTTAATTGTGAAAGAATTTGTCTCAATGCAATTGGGAAAGGTTGATTATACATGTAGCACATAAGAATTGGTGAATGCTGTAAGGTTTTGGAATCACCAAATTGATAAGAAATTGACTCAATCCTGCTGAGAGTCACGTGCACCGCACACAGAAATGTGTTTAATGGAACTACACTCATATGTTGGGCCCGAACATTTCAGCTGTTTCTTGTCATATTTTGAATGTGAGGGTATTTGAAGAGCAATCCTTTTCAGGGGACACTTCTACTATGATAATCTTCCAAACTAACATAAAAAGAATGAGAAAGCTCACAAATTATTTTTTTCCTTTCCCAGAATTCAACCTTTTTTTTAACCATGCTAAAGCATGAAGAGGGTGTCTTTATAAATTACTATTTTTACTATGAATAGCAAATTAACCTCAAGATTTGATAATTGAAATTTTTTTGAATCTTGATAAACCTCTTTATAAAGAAGCTAACATAGGAAAGGTTAAACATGTTCTTGTAGAGTTGAAATTTTTATGAAATATGTTTATAATGAGAAAGCTGCAAAGAGAGTAAGCAAGAGCGAGAGAATATGTTTTTGCTAACTGTATGCTAGATTCTAGATTGTCGTTATTTCTTGGAATCCTACATGTATGCACTTTCATGTCTCACTGTCTGAGCTTGCATGCCATGGTCATAAATTCTTTGCTCTGCAACGTGTCTTGAATATTTTGCACTTGAAAGGGATCACTGCAAGGGTTTTATCATGTCTTGGCCTCTAACTCAAGAGTGCACGTTCATGATTTAAAAAGTGCCTTCGCATAATCTCATTTGAAGTACTTATGCACAATTTTGAAAGCAGAATTATTCTGCCTATCTAAACTTGGAAGATAAATGAGAAATGTATAGAATCATTTTTGCATTATGTTTATTTTGCATATTATCCATAGGATCAGTTAAGTTCAGTTCAGTTTATTTGATTCCATTTCGATAAAAACATGCAATTCCTCATTAAAAAATGTACGTAATTGGAATGATACATGTACATGTATAGACATATTACTAAAAAATTGAATAAGGTACAGCTGTTAAAAAACCAGAATAGGTTTTGTCTAGACAGCTTCCTAAGTAATTTTGAATTTAATAATATACCTCTATATTAGAAACAAGAACCAAGTAAAACGTCTCTTGTCCTTATTCTTGTCATCCCTTTACCTAGTAATCTCTCTCTCTCTTTCCCTCTTTCTTTCCTGCTCCCTTTCAGGGCCCTGTTTCAGAAAACTTGTTATCAATAACAACTGCCCCATTTCTATGACAAATTCACTCTCAGCCAATCATATTCAAGGATTTCAGTAGCTTATAACAATTATTGTAACTTGTTATAAGTTTTATGAAACAAGGGCCCTGTTCTCTGTGTAACCCTTGCCTCTCTCTCTCTCTCTCTTTCATTTTAGCTCCTTCAACATCACTCCCTCACCATCACTCCCCTTCTCTCTCTTTATGTGTCAAATTTTCAGTTTCTATGTCTTCATTTGTTTCTAGTGAGTCCAGGATAATGATAATGGATTGCGAGGAGTGTTATGCAAGACAGATGTCTGCCACATGTATATTAGAACCCATAATATATGATGAGTATTATTATCTCTGTCTATATCTCTACACAGTGGGAACTTGCCTCTCCATCGGGAGACCCTTGCTGGAGGAGGTGCAGGGTTTTGCCAGGTGATAATCACCACCCCTATGGAAATGCTCAAGATTCAGCTACAAGATGCAGGCCGGAAAGGTGAGTTACAGAGGGAGGGACAGTAACGGATATACTCAATATACATTGCACATGTAAAGGTAATAAATACACTCACTATTCATACATGCCCATGTATAAGGGCTCTCCCAGGTGGTAATTACCACCCCTATGGAAATGCTCAAGATTCAGCTACAAGATGCAGGTCGGAAAGGTGAATTACAGAGGGAGGGAGGGTATCAAATACATTCACTTTACACTTAGAACAATAAGGGTTCTGCCTTGTGTAATTACCCTAAGGAAATTCTTAAAATATAGCTGCTAGATGTACATGCATATAGGTTGTAAAGGTGACTATAGAGGGAGGTAGGGTAATAAAAAGAAGACCTGGCATGAAGATTTTAATGATTTATGGGATCCATCTTTACTGGTGATTTTGAATAGTCTAAAATGTATCATTTAAGTAAGTCATTTTGCTTATTGTAGTCTTTTTTTTGCACAGTATGAACATGTACAGTATAAGTTCTAGGGACTTATTTTGACAGAGATCATCCTCCCTGTGGGATATTGCAGTGGAATGGGCTCTCAGATAAATGGTATCATACCATGAAACAATTTGCCAGAGGGAGTGAAGGGGATGATAGAAACAGCTGCTACATTATCCCTGTGTATTTGAGGGGTAGCATGTTGGAGAGATGGGTTTCTGATTGGAATGGGTGTTCGAGAAATATGAAACTAGGCGAGCTGATTTGAATAAGATATGACTGTAGAGAGGTCTGCCTGCCACTGTAGCTACATGTAATGTAGATGCTAGGAAGGTAACTTCTAGAAAAGACCTAAATGTCTGAATATAACAAAAAAATTGTCAATAAAATGATCTTTACCTAAATATATACAACAGAAGTGAAGAGTGATTTGGTGCTGGAAAATAAAGATCTGAAAAATAAAAAATAAAAAGAATTTATCCATGTACAAATGCAGATACATGTATCCACTTCTGTTGCAGCATGCAAAATAATTAATCACAAAGATTTAAAATCTTCAAATTGGCAACACACAGTGGAATGCAAAACCATTATTTCCATGTAAAAATGGGTGTCCTTTGTTTCGTAATTAGACACAGTATTTGTGTTAAAGCTCATAGACAGTCTCGGTAGCAAAAATCATACTGGCAAGAAACTTATCTAACATAGTCACATACTATTCTCCTTTTATCATAAGACACATGCACGAGATTATTTAACATTCCATTCACGATTTCGAACAAATTTTAGTGTAAATATCTGTAAGAAACGCTTGGTAACGGCTTTTCACTGCCTCACGCTAAGACCATATCCACCCGAAGGTTCCCCGCACAATAAACCCAGCGCTTCGCACTATGTGTAGCGTATTCTATACACACAGCAATCCTGATGTGAGTAGTGTGTGTGGTCGTTGTTTGAATTTACATCCCCTCTTTTTTGGGCCAGGGATTTTTATTACTTTTCACCTCTCATTCAGTAAATATTTCACTTGAGGAGGAAAAAACTTCACAGCATCTTAGTTATGTTAGTACCCTGCTATTCATTAAGTAAAATCAAAGAAATCTCACGAAAAGTTTTTGAGGGCTTCCCAAAACTATCTGTTACCTTTAAGAGTGAAAGAAAAATGCACTTTTTGTCAAGTTTTGGAGGCAAGCTTATTCATTCAGCCTGCTGGAAAATTCTTTTCCTCTTTTTAGATGGGCTAATGACAGTTTAATTTCTTAACACGAGTCTGAGTTGACTCAGTTTACATGCAAGGTGTAACTAACTAAACTTAATCCTCCAAAAGTACAGATCTAATAAAGGAGAACTGTGAAATGAACTTCAGTGATTTTTATAGAGTTCAACCAAGACTACTGTTTGAATATTTTCTGTGAGCACTGAGATCCGAAGAAATCCGGACCTATCCAGTCCTTTTCCGATATATAAACTTCATATTGCACGTATTATAAACGTGACATCTGTTGCCCAAAACAAATAAGCATAGTTCATTCTACCTGTTTATTCCAGCACCATCTGTTATATTTGGCAGTGACATCACTTACATGTAGAAATGTATATTAACTGGACAAGCAAAAATAATAACTTGATTTATTTTCCCTTTAAATTGATACATGTCTGTTTACCTATTTGGAATGGAAATGGGGATATCTTCTTACTTTGCAAGTGACCACCTCCTCCTCCAGAAACAAATAGAAGATAATCATTTCATTCATCCATATAGGTGTAATTAACACAGCACTGTTTGCTCTTCAATTTCCCATCTGAAGAAATTCAAGAAAGATAGACTTTTCCACATATTGATTTTTGGTATATGTCATAAAAATTGATAAGTGACCAGTAGAATATGAATGGTCAAACTATACTGTTTCTGTTTAATTGATCTGCCATTACTAGTGTGTGTATTCTGGTGCAAAAAATGAATTTTATTCACAAGGACAAAAACTATTTTGGTTCAGATTTTTTTTCTGTATAATTTACAACCTGGTGATAGTGGCTCTCTTTTCATATTGCCTTCATAAATTTTTCTTATTGCCAGTGTACATGTACAAGAAAATGTGTTTGATCTGGAGAAAGCTTTTTAACCCTTTCAAGACAATTGACCACATTTTGTGGTTTGGCTTAATAAGTTTTGATTCAGAGCTCTAAAAAATATACCAGATAATGAGTAGAAAGAGCAAAAATTACTGCACATGCTATGTCCATTTTTGTCACATGACCATATTGCGTTTGATGTCAGGAATTTTAAAAAGGAGAATAAGCTTCAAAATCCTTAAATTGGCAACACATTGAGAGATTCAAAATCATTGTTTTTTATCAAAATTGGCAATTTTTTCAACTTATCGATAAAATCACTAACCATGTTTATTGTTCTAAAAGACATTACACCTATTAGAACCATCTAGCACTAAAAGAAAAATATTATTGTTGCCAATTTGAAGAACGTAATGTGATCAATTAAGCCCTTGAATAATTCCTGTCCTGAAAGGGTTAAAATGTAAAATGTTATAGAGGGCCTTTTTGAACTTATAAACTAATCTGCATGTTCTTTAGTTCATGCCCAATCTTGCATGTGTTAGGAAAAGTTTAGGTTGATCCAGATAATGTAGAAGATCATTTTTCGAGTGAATCACGTGAGTTACATGCACCATACTTCAGATTCATGCATGATGTACAAGTAGGGTATTAGACCCCGTTCTCACTCACTTTTGAAAGTGGTCTTAGTTAGACCGCTCCAGAGGAACGGGTCTTGAGGAACGGTTTGCTAGCGTTCACACTCCGAGCAGTTTTTCTCGCTCAAACCGCTCCACGATTCAAAGTGGCCTTGTTGCTATGGCAGCTCAGTTCAGCGGGTCAAATTTTTCGCGCGGAATACAAACTGATGTACCGTAGCGTGCCTGCCGGCTGCCCGATCGATTGCTTTTGCTTTGTTTTGTGCGCGGAACGTCACTGGCTCACTTCCGGTTGAAGTACGCTTTCGTTCACATTGCACGTTTAGAGCGGTCCATACCGCTCTTAATAAGACCCGTTCCTCAAGACCACCTCCCCGAGGTGGTCTTCTGGAGCGGTCCAGAAGACCACTTCCTGGACCACTTTGACCGTTCACACTCACCTAAGAACCGTTCCTGAGGAACGGGTCTTAGATAGACCGCTCCAAAAGTCCACTTTCAAAGTGAGTGAGAACGGGGTCTTATTGGTCCCTGTGTAGATCCAGCCAGCCAACATTTATTTTTTAAGAATTTTTAAAATTGAAACAACTTCTACATAGATCAAACTATCTCAACAGTGTATTCATACATGTAATGTAGGCCATTGGTTTAACACCTTTTTTTTTTTTTTTTTGTTCTACAAACATATTGATCTGTGATCATGGTATTTATGATTTGCAAACTTTGAGGCCATGCATTTTTAGAATCCATATTTGAACTTTTCATTGGCCAATTGCTCCCTGTTATAAAAAATATTTCTTATTATTATAAAAAAAAAGGACATTATGTTAATGTTGTACATCACTTTTTTGTTTTGAATGTGCACATTTGTGCTAAAATTTTCAGACTGTATCCCTCCCTAGCATTGCCGTTGGTGGTGGTGGTGTGTAAGTAATTGAACAGATTTAGCTTCCAAGTGATAGTTCATGAGTAGATTGATTAGTTGAATGATTTTAAAAAGAAATGAAAATCAACCCTTTTTGCAAACCTTCATTTTGTAGCATTTTTGAATAGATTAATTGACAATTCAAGCAGAGGGGTGGATATTTTTTGTCACTTATTTTTTGTCACTTTGCCTAAATGCCTTCACAAGCTGCACTTTAAGTCACCTTCAGCATTATACACCTGTAGTTGATATTGACACTGATAATGTTGAAGTTCATGTCCCAATCACGTGTGCTATCAGACACGTGAGACCTTCATGTAGCCAGCCTGCCTGGTGTTGTTTTAGAAGAGAAGTTTTAGAACTTTTCCCTGGCCCCTTTCACACAAAGATACTAACATGATTATAACATCCTGTAAACTTCAAATTCCTACCTCATTCTGAGCTTCCCAATAATTTGAAAATGTGAAATGTTAAAAACTTGAAATATACAGTACATTTATGTGTTCCTTAGTAATTCTTTGTTTGTTTTAATGCAGATGAATTTGATGGAAAGTCGGCCCCATTTCATAAAACTTGTTATCAGTAAAACTGCCCCATTTCTATTACAAATTTGCTCTCAGCCAATCAGATGCAAGGATTTCAGTAGCTTATAACAGTTATTGCAACTTGTTATTGATGACAAGTTTTATGAAACAGGGCCCAAAAAGTAAATAGAAAAAGAGTGATTTATGCAAGATACAAGTACATTGCAGTATGGAATGATATGCAGTAGAGGTGTCGTGGTCTAGTGGATACATCACCGGACTATGGATCACATGGTTTGCGGTTCAAGTCCCGTGGTGGCACAATGTCCTTTGGCAAGACGTTTATCTGCATTTGCCACGCACCACCCAGGTGTTAAATAGGTACTGGGTAGGATGCGAATGTCATTGTGACTGGAATAGTATACACATGTGCGTTGGTAAAATGGCCGCCAGACTAGAACGCTCCCCAGTGGAGTGGAGAATGTCTGTACATGTAAGTGCTAAATCGTAACTGGATCCAATGACTAGGGTAATAGTACACTGTAAAGTGCTTTGATCAGTTATTAACTGGAAAGGCGCCATATAAATGGAGGTATTATTTTGATATCACTCTCGAATATAATGAGATGTGTGTGTGTCATTTACACTTCAGCATTTGCCACATGAAAATATGTTGAATTTTTTTGGTGAAATATACCAGCAATCATATCACTTGTGCGTTGATGAAATGATGAACCGCTTTGTGCAGTGAGTAAATGAAGGTGTATTTCAGGATAGCCCCCTATTTGTTGTTCTTGTACAACATATTTGTCTTTACAGAGAAAGAGGTCGTTTGAGCCGTTTAGCACTTTAAACGTAGGTGAGGTGTGAAGGAGTGAAGGTGTTAGAAAGACACCTCTCTGACCCAGCCATTGGGGAATATACCTCAGGTGGTCTTCCATGGCATACTTATTCTCAGGGCAGGACTTCACTCCATTAAGTCAATTATTTACATCTTATATGATAGCAGCAATGGAAGGGTTGAAACATGTTGATTGGAATTTCTGTCCTGTGTGAACTTTCCACAGTTTGTGAACTTTCCACTTGTGAAATGAAGTCCAATCACAAGCCAGTACTTGTACTTTTGTAACACATTGTTGCAAAGTTTTGCTTTTCTGTTTGAATCAACACTTTCAACATTTTTGGCATCACATGCTGTGAAAGTGCATTTGTCTTCAGTGTCTTTATAAGCCTTTCAGGACAGGAATTATACATTGGAAACTCAGTATAAAGAGATCTGATATAACAATATTCCTGATATAACAAGGTAATATTCTGGTCCCAGCTCTTTATATTCTGTTTTTTTTTTAAAACCTGATATAATGAGATTCCTGCTATAACAAGGTAATTGTGATGATGCCAAGGACCTTGTTATACTGAGTTTCCACTGTATAAGGGCTGAATTGATCACATTTTGTTTTTCAAGTTGTCAACTACATGTACATGTACATGTACATGTATAATATTTTTCTTTTAGTGCTACGTGGTTCTTACAGTTGTATAAGGTGTAATGTCTTTGAAACAATATATACAATAAAACATTCAAAGATCATCTTAATATATATACATGGTTAGGAATTTTGTCGAAAAGTTAAACAAATGCCAATTTTGACCCCCAAAACAATGATTTTGAAGTTTTCAGTGTGTTGCCAATTTAAGGATTTTAAGGCTTATTCTCCTTTGTGACATTCCTGGCATCAAACGCAATATGGTCATGCAACAAAAATGGACATGGTGTGTGCAGAATTTTTTGCTCTTTTTACTCATGCATCTGGTTATAATATTTAGGGCTCTCACTCAAAAGTTATTGAGCCCAAACCCCCAAATATGGTCAGTTGTCTCGAAAGGATTAAAAGGTGTTATGTATGGCAAGAACTTGGAGCATACTGGACTACTGGTATAACCCTTTGAACCGAATTCTCTCATTCCCTGAGACTTTACACAGGAACCATCAGGTTCTGGGCCCCATTTCATAAAACTTGTTATCAATAACAAGTTACAATAATTGTTATAAGCTACTGAAATCCATGAATCTAATTGGCTGAGAGCAAATTGGGCGGTTGTTATTGATAAGAAGTTTTATGAAACAGGGCCTGGCTCTTCTCTAAAACATGTTTAGTTACGAAGTATGAAAGGGTTTAACAGTGATGCAAGAATCTTGCGAGGGTTGTGTTGGTTTGAACCCTGGTCATTGTGTAATGTCCATGGAAGCAGGTTGCAGGGAAACAGGGTCAGTGAAAGCAGGGTCCTGGGAAGTGGAAGGAAACTGGCAATTTGCCCACCAAGGTTTTATAGTCCTAACATAATAACAAACAGGGACATGATCAATGTGGCATATGGTCTTGAAAAAACAAATTGTATGACAACCTTCAGGTATAATGTTGACCAAATAAAGGTTGTGTTTATGCTCCCATTTTTCAGGCCAGAATGAGCCTTTTTGTTATGTGTTAAGTTCAAACACTGATGCATCCACAGTCATTTTCTTATAATCTCTGATTTAAAATGCTGATGTATAACTCACAAAAAGTGCGTTTTGAATTGGTGTTTTTTCCAAAAGCAGTTTCTGTGGAAGAATAAGCGCACAATCATTTGTAAACGTGATTATATGACGTCATATAAACTAGTGAGGTTTGTGAAACTAGCTGCAGATCCCAAACTCGCCTGGAAAAAAGAAGTATAAACATTACCCTGTGAGACTGCGTTTTAGATGAGGATTTCGAAATGCTCATTCTGCCTTCGCAAAGAAAGTATAAACTCATCCAAAGTTAAACAGCTGAAGATTGGACTAGTAAATGATTATTTTATCTGGAATCCCATGTAGGCCTATGATATTTTGCATTCATTGAAATCCATTAAGTACATTTTACATTTTAAATTGATCAATTACGAAAGTCCCTCATATAGGATGTAAAACCATAAAGCCATCAATGGTTACTTTTCTACAAGCATACTTGCATTAGTTTCAAAGCAGTCAACTTAATAAAACATTTATTCATGGTATTTGCCATCACTGCTTGTAGCCTTGAAATTGTAACAAGCTTCTATACTTTCATTCCTCACAGATGCTGTGATGCACAAACCCAACGGCGTTAGCTCCGTCTCCGTCAACGAACTCACAGGCAAACTCAACCCAGTTCTTGCCCGCTCCTACTCAGCCAACACTCGCCAGATCCCCTCATCTGGCCTAGCCATCGCTCGGGAGCTCATCCAGTCAAGAGGGTTCTTTGGTCTCTACCAGGGTCTAGGGGCGACCATGATGAGGGATGTACCATTCTCTATGATCTACTTCCCTTTCTTTGCACATCTCAATGCTTTGGTAAGTTGTTTTCTTGCTTTAGATTGATATTGTTATTTTTTGTTCACCAGATCTCTTCTTTTTTTCTTTTTTTTTTTGCTTTCCAGAGTTTCTGAATTCTGGATTTTACACAATTGGAGCTCGATGATCCCATTTTTGTGATACCTTGTGAGCTCTTAAAGATATGAAACAAAATGGCCTTTTATAAAAAAGCTCACGTTTTCTTTGGTTTGCTTTTTCTGAAACATTTGCAAATGCTCTGTGTACACAGGTATTTGCAGTTTAAATCATTCATACTTTACTATGTAGAACTGATTGAAATTAATGGACTGAAATCTTTTAATTTTATCTCTTTATCTCTTCACAAATCATCAACTCCTTGTCTTTTACTACAGGGCTTCCAGTCTGAGACAGGCAAAGCTAGTTTCTTGCACTCATTCGTATCAGGTTGTATAGCTGCTACAGTATCTGCGGTCTCTGTCAATCCTGTAGATGGTAAGAAATAGAATACACTTTTTTATTTGCTTGTTGTTATTATTACTATTTTACTTGGCATCACCTGTGCTTAGGAGGGGAATAGTGAACTTAATTATTATAACCCTCGAGTCTCTCCTCGCATTATGATTGATTTAGAGACAGGGAAAGCTAGTTTCTTGCTCTCATTCGTATCAGGTTGTAAAGCTGCTGCTACAACAGCTGCAGTCACTATCAATCCTATAGATGGTAAGAATACAATTTCAAGCTATACTACACTTGGGAGTACTGTGGTATAGTGGCAGCACTTTGGTATATTGGTAAATTATTGTCATCATTGTCTTTATCTCCTCACAGTAATAAAGACCAGACTACAACTCTTAGAGCGTGCCGAAGGAGAGGAGACCTACACCGGTGTCCGTGACTGCTTCACAAAGATCCTCAAACACGAAGGACCTCAAGCGTTCTTCAAAGGGGCCACCTGTCGTATCCTTGTCATCGCGCCCCTCTTCGGTATCGCCCAGGCAGTCTATTACTTTGGCGTTGGCGAGTACGTGGTCGATCGCTTCAATGGACTGACAATGTGAGGACAGTGTCCATGTCTATGTTGCCACCTCAACCCGCTTCACCAGCAGCTTCATTTGTTAGTGTAATCTTGCTCCAGCACACAGTATCTCAAATCATTTCTAATGAGTGTGCTAGCGTTGACTGTATCAATATCAAGACCGTGGCCTGTCATGTTGCAATCAGGGCTCTGGGCAAGAAATTGTTTACCCAAGGTCCAAAGTGGGTAAGCTAGCCTTGCATCCCCTCTGTGGAATGACTTAGAAGACCAAAGCCTTTTAGCAGATTGCATGTACATGCATTGATATATTGATTACCTTTGTAAATAACTTTTTCTGGGAGGATTTGCTCTTGGTATTTCTCTACCTGCGTCCCGTTTCATAAAACTTGTTATCCGTGACAAATTACAAAAGTTGTTATAAGCTACTGAAATAATTGAATTTGATTGGCTAAGAACAAATCTGTCATAGATATGTGGCAGTTGTTATTGATGATACGTTTTATGAAACAGGACCCTGAAGGACTGCATGATTGATATTCGCACCAAGTTTGCAATGCACTGCCGAGAACCATGGTTGCAATCATTTTTATAGACATGCAGGTGTTGATTTAGGAAAGACTGAATACAGTGGGTCTTTTTGTCTTCAGTCTTATAAATCAAATAATGTCTTTATTGCATATAAATATAAAACAGTATGATTATCATAAGGTCATGATAAGATGCAATGTGGGTTCGCTGGCTTTAGTTGAGCATCGTAAAGCGAGGGAAAAGGCCAGTTGCTGGGTGCAATTCTTCTTTGTTGTCTGTGATGCGTGGGGAAACAAAGAGACATGATTTAAAAGTGTGTGATTTCAGTATACCATAACCAGTTTACCACTCGTCTGCGTAAAATATATTACTGTTGATAAAAATAGTATTATTGCATTGCAATGCATGAATTCTGTGAACACAGTAGTTTGACAAAACCACAACCCTCGTGAGGAATGTTTATACCCTGTTATCCATTCACAGTAGACATTTTGTTGTGATAAAATAGCTGACTGGTTGAACACTGTACAACTCAGTAGATGTTTTAAGTGTGATATTGTTGATAATTATAACAGTATTTTTCAGAGTGTGTTTTTGAAACAACAGTGACACTATGTTTTTGTGATGCTTTCAAGTGATAAGATGATTGTTGCTTATTTTCTGTCACCATGGTAACCAGACATTTTTTTCAAATGTTCCAAACACTTGAATTCATCGTTAACCAACACAATTCATCATTAATGTGTTCATTCATAAATGTGTCCAGTGTGCGTTTGACAAGGAAATTTGCTTTACTTCCATAATGAGAAAAAAGTTCATACACTATATTTCCACAATACCTCAAGTACCGGAGAGTATCATGTATGTATATCATTAAGATTAAAAAATGCCTTTCAATACACATTTTATGATGAAATCTTAACCGTACCTTAGTTTGTTTTTTTCTTCATTTTTCTTTAGAAAATTGTCATAGGATAGCAGTATAATCTTTAACAATTAACAAAAAAATGATAAACAGTAAACTCATTATCATCATTATTTTCATCAAATGAATATTAAAAAAAATGAAAGAACTGATATAAAAATATATGAAGAACATGCATGAGTAGGCGAAAAAAACTCTTCATGTTACTTTGAATCACATGGCTGAAAATTATCCTGAAATGGTTCAATTTAACAATGCACTCCCATACCTGAAATATTTTAAGGAACTACATGGTGTACTTGCAGCCTTGTATTTGTAACAAAAATCAGAGCAAATGGGTCCGTTTTTCTAAAAAATAATTTGTAATTTATAAGAATGAGTTGCTTTTTCTTCTCTCTCATAATTTTAATAGGTCATTGTTAAAATAGTACTAGTAGTAGTCTGTATGTCTCATCAATTTTAGCATAGATATGAGGGAGCAAAATACATCCATGCAATATATTATGGAATATGGAACAAGTATTGGTTTTCTAACTTAGCATGTTCTTATATTACTTTTTTTTCTTTGAATTGAATACCATGTCATGTTATCATATAGATCTGCTGTGCCAACAATATTCAGGGCACAAATACACATATCAGGCATTTTACTTATGCTGCACAGAATATGATAAATCTGCAATATTAATTTGTATGATTTCTGTTAAGTTTTGAACTTATTCATGCACTAAGTGAAGTAAGGAGTTCTGAAATATTTGTTAATTCACACCAGTGATGGCATGGTCCTGTTGCAGTGAAGAGTGGGAGGGGCTTAAGTTGTAAATTAATATCTGGGCAGGTCCATCGTACCATACCTTTCCAAGTATTATGGAATTGTATTATGGAATTACGACCATTAATTGATTTATAAATTTCATTTTATTTATACAGTGGAATTGCACTATAACAAGGACCTTGGGACCATAACAATTTCCTTGTTACATGTATATCAGGAATCTCTTTATATCAGAATAAAAAACCTCCCAAAGAACATTAAGACCTGGGACCAGCAAAATTACCTTGTTATATGAGGAATCTCTTTATATCAGGGTAAATAAAACCCCAAAGAACATTAAGACCTGGGACCAGCAAAATTACCTTGTTATATCAGGAATCTCTTTATATCAGGATAAAAAAACCGAAAAGAACATTAAGACCTGGGACCAGCAAAATTACCTTGTTATATCAGGAATCTTGTTATACCAGAGCTCTTTATAACGAGTTTCGAAGCTCTAGTAGGGCTATCATCTTGATACAGATATCTGGGCCCTGTTTCATAAAACCTTGTCATCAATGACAAGTTGCAATAACTGTTATAAGCTACTGAAATCCTTGCATCTGATTGGCTGAGAGCAAATTTGTCGGTAAAAATCACTGACAAGACACTTTATGAAATGCCCCCATATACCGTCACTGTAATCTTAGATGTGGTTAGTAACATATGGGAAAGATAATTTACACTTACTTATCTGTAAAAGTCATTAATTTTTTGTATTGGAAATGTGGAATTTGCAACAAAACTTTGAGACCATATGGTTAAAACTGTCTCTACCACAAGCAAATATTCAGCATAGTATGACAACATAGATAGTCAATTATGCATTGGAATTATGGCAACAGGAGGAGAAAGTAAAGAGAATGGATTTATCTCCTAATTACGAGGAGATTGATTGGCGGTATTCTTTCATAGGTATTACTGGAGTTGTAGCGTGTGGATACTAGGCAGAAGGACTTAGATTTTGTTGATTGGACAATCTGACATCATTAATTTCATCTATGTTCCACCTCGACTGCCATGGCCTTTCCATCCTTCCTATTTTGCCGTCCATTCCATCATTCCTGACATTCAATCGTTCATATGAATATATTTTATGTGTGTGTGCAAGAAATATGTATTACATGTACCTTAATGTTGCAAGGGCCTGTGACTTATGAAGGTGCTCCAACATGCACTCCGGTGACAATTTCTCTGCGCTTTATTTCGTCAGAGATATAGGGTTAGGATTAGTGTTGCAATGGGTTTGGGTTGCAATCGGTTTTGGGTTAGGTTTTGGGTTGGGTATAGCGGTTTGTCCAGGGTTGAAATTTAGAATTCGGTCAGTGTATAAAATTGACGTGGGGCAATCGTCACCGGAGCATGTGTTATAGTGCCCTTATTAAACACGGTAACCTCGCTAGTCATAAGGACCGCTATTCATAAGGACCGCTATTCATAAGGACCACTTATTCATAAGGACCGCTATCCATAACGCGTGACTAAATGAATAGCGGTGTTGTATGAATAGCGGCCCTTCTAAATAGCAAGCAAATCATACATATTTTACCTCGCTATTCATAAGGACCTCCATTCATAAGGACCACTATTCATAACTATTCATAAAGACCGCTATCCATGATGCGTGTTAAATGAATAGTGGTTTTGTATGAATAGCGAGCAAACCTATATTAGACGTCATCAGCCAGGCAATGTAAAGCTACTTGTAAACTGTTCATAAATAGTGATATGGGCCTCCCCGTTTCACGAAACATGTCATGAAACATGTCGTGAATAGAAATATCGAATGAAATATTTCTGAAGAAAAAAAAAATATAGGAGCGAATTTCACAATTTATATGTTTGGCAGTGAAATTTCATTAGGAATTTTTCCACATATGAAATATTTTGGAAAGGCTAGACTTTCACAGTCAAAGTAAAATGCCTCTGCTACATCTAATGATGTTGTAGTGGCTGCAGTTAAGCATTTGTGTACTGTTATTATTAGAATAGAAAGGGTTAGATTGGATAAGGTACATATAGGACAGTGAACAAACAAGCAATAAAGGGTATATGGTATGTGTATACATGTATAATAAATGTAAATAAGATGCTATCGTTTGCAAATATATTGTGAAGTATGTGCCATGATCATTATCTTATTTTGCATCGAATATTTTTTTCTCATGTCAAAGAGACATCTTGGAAGCAATCTTTGATACTACTTCCTTTATGGAAAGCTTTCCTCATCTTCCTTTCCTTTCACTTGTCCTCTTTCTCTTTGTTTACTCAATCATGTTCTCAATTTCCATTTGTCCTCCTCCTCCTCCTCCTCCTGTTCTCAATTCATCTTTTTCTCATCATTCTTAGCAGGTTTACAAAGTAAACGCAAATCATTTTGCTTTCTAGTTTGCACGGTTTGTGTCAGCAGTTCATGTAAAAACAGTTCAAATTGAAAACTCTATTATTTTCTTACATGTACATGTAATATTCACCAAAGATCCTATGACGGGGTTAAATGCCCGCAAGAAAAATTGTTGTTGTGTCTTATATGATGGTATCCTAACATTTTTTTTTTTTGCTAATTGGTGCTAAGGTACATGAATGTAATATGTACCCATCGTTATCAGAATATATGTATATATTGTTCACTTTTTCTGTTCATTTGTCATAAGGCCTTTTGCTGCAGATGCCAAGTTAATTATCCTGAGCAATAATGGGTAATGATTTGATGGTAAAATGGATCAAGTCCCTTTTGCACTCTGTGGGACTTGAGTCCTTCTGGTCCTCAGGGTGAAGCTCATACCCGTGATCATGCAGATGTGACCTCATTCTGTGACAAAAGGGTACATGTGCAGTGATGCCATTTAACTTTCTTTTCTTTCTTTTGTAGCCTTCACAGACCTGCCAAATGTTTTTAATCAATTAATATATTGATTTAGAATTATAAGGGTCTAACTCGTTGCATTTTTTTTCATTGATAGTTGGTTGCTTTTCTTCAGTTTTTGTTTGCTTGAGTATCGAGATATATTTTTTGATGTAAGGGAATTATATTTTTGTTACCGTATTATATAATGACCATCCAATTTAATTGGATTTATAGTTTTGTGCTATTTTAGCCTCACACATAGACTCCATATTGATACTATCAGGCAGTACATGAAGAACATATTTCTTTGAATAATAAAAAAAAATATGAAAATTTTGATTAACTGACCACTCACATTCAGTATTCATTTAGTACCCCGGTACATGTAATATACTGCATGAACATCCACTCCAGATAAAAAAATTGTAATTTAATATCAACATGTTAGATATTGCCTTACATGTAGAGGATTGTTGAAAGGAGATTAAAAAAAGAGAGGAAAAAAGGGACAATTGCTGAATTGTTTATCATCTGCTGAGTCTGAGAGCCAGAAGGACGTTAACTCATATTTATATGCCATTTTAACCCTTTCAAGACAATTGACCACATTTTGTGGTTTGGCTCATTTACTATTGAACATGATATTCAGAACCCTAAAAATACCAGATGCATGAGTAGAAAGAGCAAAAATTGCTGCACACACTATGTCCATTTTTATTACATGACCATATTACGTTTTATGCCAGGGTTTGAAAAATGAGAACAAGCTTTGAAATCCTTAAATTGGCACTCATTGAGAGGTTCAAAATTGTTTTTAAAATCAAAATCCGCAATTTTTAAACTTTTCAACATAATTCCTAACCATGTATATTGTTTTCAAAGACATTACACCTTATTAAAACCATGCAGCACTAAAAGAAAACTATTATTGTTTCCAATTTGAAGAGCAGATGTAATAAATTTAGCCCTTTAATAATTCCTGTCCTGAAAGGGTTAAGGATAGTACAAAAGTCATTCATTGTATAGTATAAAGCAATATATGCCAAAATATACCAGTTCCCAAAATGTCATGTACTGTTATCTAAATTTTATATGTAGTTTAATCTATAAAAGATGTTATGTAGAATTCAATATCGCAGCTAAAAGCACTTTATGAACCATGTTTTAAGATATTTTTTTGTTTAATTTGCAGCCCTGTACAAAACTAGACTAAATGGTATAGATTTATTTGTTCTGTGTGTATGGGATTAGTTGATACAATTGCTATAAATTATATTCTAATTTGTGATGTTTTGTTGAATATGTTAAATTGCTGAGGGGTTGTGTAAAAGTGACAGAAAATGCACAAATTCAAGTGAAAATAAGGGAAAATCAAAAGAAATTTTAGAAATGTGTTAAATGTGTTCTAGTGAAAGAAATATAAAAACTATATTAGTTTCTATTTCAAATTTCCAAACATTATTTTTAGAACAGTATTTGAAGAAGTGTTAAACGCTTTACTCTAAGAAAACTTTCAAAGTGTTAATTATCAGCTTCATATAGCTTTAACTATTTTTTTTGGTTTGCTTACAAAGCTTCCGGCTCCAGACTTTTCCAATTAACTGTTCTAACTTACATGTAGAAGCATTGAAAAGGCGTTCCCTCTCATTTTCGTCATGTAGGAACCTGGATCAAATAAGATTCCTGGCTGCTTCTGACCAGCATAGATGAAAACCTATTCTCAGTGTGGAAAGTTGTTTCAAGTTATTCTCAAGATTGTATCATTTTAAAGGGAAAGTCCACCCTGGTATTAAGTTGATTTGAATAAAAGAAGAAAAATCCAAGAAACAGATCAGTGAAGGTTTGAGCAAAATACGATAAGCAATAACAGAGTTATGAATTTTTGAAGGTGTAATATCAATCAAACACAAATTGGCAACTGACATATCTTGCAAGCTCCTCTCCCGTTTGCTCAATACAGAAAATATCATAAATTTTCATTTTCTTAGTTTTTGATGAAGGAATAGATTTGTTTTATACAGGTTTTGTGTAAAAAAACATATAAGCAATGATTATATGTAAGGTCTGTGTTTGATTGAATACTTAAAAGAAAATGGAAATTAATGATTTTTGGAGTACAGGGCAAGTGGGAGAGGAGCTCGCAAGATACATTATGGAGTTGCCAATTTGATTACAAATTCAAAAATTCATAACTTTATTTCTTATCGTATTTTGCTCAAACCTTCACTGATCCGTTTCTGTAATTGTTCTGCTTCTTTGAAAATCAACTTTTAATCAGGGGGACTTTCCCTTTAAATGTCTTGGTTTAATGTGATGTTTTACTTGTTTTGAGGCAATAACTCAATTGAAGCCTCCATTAACTTGTGATTCAGTTTACATTGACAAATGTCTGTGTAGCCTATATTGTGATTTTATTATTTTTTTCTCGGATAGGTATATATTCAATATGTATTATTGTCTTATTTGGATTTCTATTAATGTTCTGTGTTATGAAAGTACTACGTGGACCCATCCAATTGTTGATTTTTTTTTCTTTTAAAAAAAATTTATTGCAACAGCTAATGTTTAATACCAATGTTACCAGATGTTAACTTGCATGTTATATTTAAACAAAAAATAAGCCCTGTTGTAATCAGTATTTTTTTGAGGAAAAAATAATATAATAAAAAAATCTGATAATGAAATTTTGCTGTTTGTGTTATATTTAAAGAGAATGAAGAATATAATTATTGACTGAAGATGTACTGAATCGTTTTGTCTTGTACTTGTTAAACTGCAAGAATGAACAGAATGCAGAAATCAATTTAAACGTGATTTTGCATGCAAGAGGTTAAGTTTGTCTTTGTTCAAAGCTATTTAATTATTAGTAAAAAAAGACAGGGGAGACAGGGGATGAAAGGAGAGAGGAAAGAAAAGAAGGCAAATGAGAAAGAGGGGAAAGGGAAGAGAAAGAAGAGAGAAAGAAAAGAAGGAAGAGGAAAGAAAGAAGAGGGAAAGAAAAGGAAGAGAAAGAAGAGAGAAAGAAAAGAGGGAAGAGGAAAGAAAGAAGAGGGAGAAAAGAGAAAGAAGGAACAATGAGAGAGAGAGAGAGAGAGAGAGAGTGAAAGGGAGGGGAAGAGCAAGAGAGGGGGGGGGGACTAATTTGAAGTCAAAATCATATGAAAGAATGAAGACAAATCAATCAAGTCATCTATACTTTCAGTATTTTAATATGACGAATATACATGTACATATGAACATACAAATATGAACACCACAAAATACAAACTTATACAAAAATCTCCTCCATAGAAAAGAAAATTAAAAGCTCTTCAATAATTTCCAGTAAGATAGTGTGGTGTTGCAATTCTGGTAATGAAATTGGTACCAACATCTAACTTCAAAACCACTGACTTATAAAGTTAAAATGCTGTAAGAGTTAGTACACCTTACACACTTCATGCTAGATTTAGTTTCTCTGAGAAGCTCTATGAGAATCACTTTTCTGCAACAAACTTTAGAGGAAACAAAGTGTGTTGATCCATGATCCCTACAAAGTATATAAGACAAAATACTGATATGAAACATATTCATATAGAGCACTATCAACACTGGAATGTAAACACAAAAGTACAGTCAAACCTCATTATAAAAGAACACTGTTATAACAAACTCTCATTATAAAACGGTAATTTTGCAGTTCCCGCTTCTTTATATTCTATTATTTTCTAGGGGCCCGACCCCGTTGCACAAAACTTGCGTTTAATCGCAACTCCTAAAAATCAAACGCAAGTCCTTAATGCGCTCTTCTGATTGGCTGAAGATAAAGTTGTGTTTGATTTTCCTGAGTTGCGTTCAAACGCAAGTTTTGTGCAACGGGCCCCAGACCTGATATAACAAGGTTTCGATATAAAGAGGTAATTTCCTTGTCCCAAGGAGTTTGTTATAACCAGGTTTCCACAGTAGTTGGAAACAAAGCAGTCTAGTAGACTGAGGGGCTACTGTCTTGTGGTCACCTATCAACTACTTTACAATTTCCTATGAACCTCTACACCATCCTTGTATTTATAAGTTTTTTCCAGCTGAATACAAGTCTCAATGTCCATGTGACCGAAAGTCCACAAGACTAATGAATTCCATCTTGTAAACCTATAATCAACTGAGATGTCCAAACCTGTGATCAATTGAGGGGCTACTGTATTGTGGTCACCTATCAACCACTTTACAATATCCTATGAACCTTTGCACCATCCTTGCATAAGTTTTTCCAGCTGAATACAAGTCTCAATGTCCATGTGACCGAAAGTCCACAAGACTGATGAATTCCATCTTGTAAACCTATAATTAACTGAGACGTCCAAACCTGTAATCAACAGAGACGTCCTTCTAATCCAAATAAACCACCATGAGTATTCTATGATGTTCACATTTGTACAATCACTATTCAAACAAATATAGTACTATTATTGCAATTTTCTTACATTATATAATGTCATATATCATAATGTGTTTTTGTTACCAATACTGACACATTTCTTATACACCATTTACATAGTAGACCATTATAATATAAGAGACAACCCCATACAAATTAGAAGGGAGGGGTACCTGAAACATGATAATACTAAAGCATAACACCAACTGCTTGCAATCTACGTGGTCAAGTCATGTGACTATAATTCTCCAACTTGGATCACGTTACCAATATTCCTCCTTTAGCGAATTTAGAGACATATATGTAATTTGCATAAACTAACAACTGAGGGGGTTTGTAGTCTGGATTTTCAGAACTTATAGTGTATATTTCACCTCTTATTTCAAACTGAATTATTCATTCCATTTGCATAAAAACATGGTTTTAGAACCATAATACGATCCCCAAAAGGAAACAAACATACACCCTGGGGTGCAAATTTGAGCATAAGCCCCCTCCCTAAATCCATCAAAAAATACTACCACATCCACCAGTATTTTGTTGTGAAAAAGTGAAGAATAGTCTTTTGTTGGTTTTCAATACCTTGATCCCTTAATTCACAAACATTCCAATCTCACAAACCTAAAGTAACATTACTTTTTACAAACCAACCACCTACCATAGAGACAAGATTTAGATAATATAATTTCTAAAATGAGAACATAACAATATACTTCTATTAGATATATATAATTTGAAGGATGAGTGGGAGATCTAATCTAAGAATTTTCTGTTGCTGTTTATTCCGAACAGTTTGTTCCTGATCTCTGGAAGCATCTGTAAAATGAAAGCAATACAAAGAAATCAAAACCAGGTATTGCATTAATATTACAGATAATTTAAAGGATACCAATCACAAAAAAATATTTTGCTCTGTATGTTGGAGGTTCCATGTCATTATACTATATTCAAAATATGGGCTTCAAATATTACTTCTATAAAGAGATATTGCAAGTTTAATTACACTCTCAAAAAAAGGACTCATAAAAGGGACTCATGAGTAGACTACGCGTTTGCCAAGATAAGGGCTCGCACGGAACCCAACTCAGAGTTCGGTTCCACGCGAGCACCTTAATGTTATCCTATATTTCCTTCATACTCCTAAACTTTTGAGCTATAGAATATCAGATAAAGTTCTTTGAGATTAATTTTATACTTTCTAGCGGTATACAAATTATATTTTCAGGTGATTGGTACACTTTAAAGTTTTGGTCATGATGGAACATAGATATCTCACAGAATCAAACAATACTTTCACTGGATGTTCTATGACTACTAATAAATGGCCTGTGCCAAACGATTTTGTTAGAAAATGTATAGTAGCTGTGAAGTGAGGAGAGAAAGAAAAGGAAATGGAGGCAGTCATCCTGACCCATGAGCTTATCATATATGTGGTCTCTACATGCAATTGAGAGCAGTGGTTAACAATGAACTTGATTTCCAGCAAGGTTTTGTAAGCTTGTTAATATTTTGCTGGTTGGAACAACCAAGCAATGTTGTGATAATCAATTTAGAATCAATTCAGACCTGTCTCCCTCGAAATGCAATCCATTCTAAAAACTCAAAATAAGCTATAAGAACAAATGCTAACTAGGCAAACTATCAGAAAATCATTGCAGCATAAATATAATTGGAGAAGAAGGTAAGTAAACAAAAGCTAAAATTGACGAGAGTTTCCTTCACAAAAATACAATTAACAAAAGAGGCTATCAAAACATTCTCTTCTATTGCCTCCTCATATTCATGACTCAAACTCACTCATACATGTATACATGTAAAGTTAACTAATGCACTTGTCAACCGGAATCTTGAACCTACCCCCATCAAGGGTCGTTTAACATTCAACATCAACTCAACATCGAATCTTGGTGTTGCCAAAATCAGAGCATGATGATTCTTTGACATATTTTATTTTGGCAGAGTGAATCCTCACCTTATTTTGTGTAGGAGAAGGTGAATCCTTGCCTCATTATTTACCGGATGTTGTGAATCTTGAACGAATATTTTTCACGTACAAGTGAACGAGCGTCGCGTGAAAACATTCTCGTGTGTGAATGAGTGTCGAATGTCTTTGACTCCATAGTTCAAGATTTTAATAAATCCATAAACTGCAACGGGCCGGCCACGATCGTGGTATAACTTCGCGGCCAAAGACGTGTGGTGAATCTGCACCTAATATTTTTAGCGGCGAGGTGAATCGTGCAACCATTTTTCTTGGAGATGGGTGAATCAGCACCTTATAAATAATTTGAAGGAGTGAATCTCGACCTTAATTTTTATGAAGCAAGGTGAATGAGAGGTGAATCTTTATGTCAGACGTTCAAGCCCAAAAGTGAATAAGAGTGAAGGCTTGAGGGGGGTAGGTTCAAGATTATGGTTGACGGGTGCATAAATTGAAAAGTTTAATTAAAGCTTCTTCAAAGATCTACATAGCACCTATCTTTTGATCAGGTTGGTGATATGTAATGATAGACTCACCTGACTGCTCATAAGTGCTAGTCTCTTCTCTAGGGTGTTTTCAACTTTAATTGTTCCACTTGGAGTGTACAGCTCTACTCCACCACTCCTACAGAATAGAGACAAAAAGGTTTGAATGATTCAATCAATTGTAAATGTAGTAGTAAATGAATTCAATTGCTTTCATTTGTATTTGGGAAAGAAGACACAGTGCTGTTATTTGCAAAAGTTTAGGACCACTCATACAAATGCATTAACTTGAAATCAATATTTAACCAATTAATAACAGCAACTTATGTATTGCTCAAATGGCAAGATATTTGTCACAGCTGCCTTGATCATTCATGCTGCATTACAGACCAAATGTCATGCGAAACCTGCCTTTGCAAAAAAAAAAAAAAAAGACACACAAAAAAAAACATAAAATAAAATAAAATTTATTCAGATGGGATCAAAGCACTACTTTGATGATATGGACCACTGTAAAATACATTCAATTAGAAAATGGTAATACAGGCCCAGTGACAAATATAGCAACAAAATTGTTAAGCTTTTGCAAATAACTGTAGTGTACACTGAAAAATAAGGCTTGTATGTAAACCAGCATGCTACAGTGACATCACTCACATCAGACAATTTGTACAGAATAGAGAAATCAAACACTTGGTGCTGAGCCTGATTGGTTAAGAGTAGGCATTTTGTCCGTCCGTGACATTTAATATTTTATGGATTATAATTTTAGTAGGCGACCATGGCAACCAAATTCTATCAAGTTTCAACTCCTTCAGTGATGCCCTTCACTATAAAACATAAAATAGCCCTCTTCAGTGAAATACTTATTTTCTACAGGCCTTCAAACTTTCACAATTTGTCAAATGTCCGTCCGTGACTAACCGGTCAGGCTCTGCTCCATAAACTATTGTAAAGCCAGAAACTTTCACGTACATGAACCTCAGGAATTTCAAGAGTGGCTGAAAATCGAAAAAGTTTCACGTCGCGAAAAATAGCAAAATTAGAATGAATCACAATATGAATCATTTTTGTGATTCTTAAATATTTCTTGCCGCGGAAACAACTGTCACTGACAATATGCGAATGTTTAATGTCATTTAAGTTAAGTTAAGAAATGTGAAAGTTGCTGGTTTCACCGAAGTAAAGCCAAGTACTTAATCTGCTTTCATAACCAAAAGCTAAAGGACTGAAATGGTGGCAACTTACAGTTCAGGAGATAAGTAGTTCTCTTGATCTACAACGACATTGCATTCTTTCTTGGTAGCATCTCTGTATGCCTTCACTGCATCAGGAACACATTCCTAGCAAAATAAAAGAAGACAAAGAGAGAAAAGAAAACTTCAGATATTTGTTTCACTCTATGAAGAATAACAGTTCTTACATACATACGAGAGGAGTTTTTTTTGCAGCAGAGTACATTTATGTAGAAGCTACGCTGTATAAATCGATCATAATTATTATCATTAAACTGCATTGCTGACAAAGTTTCTAGGATGCATGGAGGATCTGTATGTGTTAGACAGGAGAGTAAAACGTCATCTCGTATCTCTGTACAAGGAAACTTGTCACATAATTCCATCCAAAATCACTCATCATGTAGCTAAGAATTCTTCCCTAAAACCAAGAAGTAAGCAATCACATGAACTAAATTAGAACATAATTAGGGCAAACAAAGCTTGGTATAAATTCTCCTCTACCATCTAACAATAGCACAGAGGAATGAATTTTCCAAGCATGCCACTGATGTGTCCACATTAAAACTAATTCTTCATAGCCTGCATATCGATAGCCATACGTTGAAAGGCGTTTTGTTCAGTATCAATGGAAGTCTGCTATCTGTGTATATTTACCTTACACTGACTGACATCACTCTCCTTACAGCGGACGACTACATTAGGTTCTAGGAGCTGGAACAGCCCTTGGATGATTAGGCCCTGGAGCACCTGCTTGTACTTGGCCTTGTTCTTGGTGAGTTCTGTAAGCTTCTCCTGGGCTTCGTCCAGTGCAGCCTGAACATGGTCCTCTCTGCATTTCAGAACCTTGAGCCTGGCCTGGTTCAACATGTTAGACTGCAAGCTATACATGAAAAAGACCCCCCAAAATACATCAGTTATAGACAGTTCATAGGCACCACATATCACAATGACTACAAATATCCATAGATAGTTTTATCATGTAAAGGTTCCCCTTCATGCATTTTAATACAATCATTCATGAAGTCATGGTGGTGCTCCTTGATTGAATAGATTTTATTTCCTCTTTGAAAATAATGCTTATGCATAAACAAATAATAGGTAAAGTCACTACAGTGGAACAATGTTATAACAAACTCTCATTATAATAAGGTAATTTTGCTGGTCCCACTTCTTTGTATTCTATTGTTTTTTAACCCTGATATAACAAGGTTACGATAAAAAGAGGTAACTTCCTTGGTCCCAAGAATTTTTAACAAGGTTCCACTGTATCTAACTTTCATGAGGATGTATCAATGATATAGATCAAGGAGTGTCTCAGTGGACTTCACAATGCAGTACTATGAACAAACTTTAACTGCTCCTGTGCAGACTCCCATTACGAGCTAAACATAATTTTCAATTCAATTCAATTCAATTCAAGGTTTATTTCGAAAAAGAAAACACAGAATACAAATAAAATGCACATGCTGCAGCCGAAAGGCTGAAATGTACGTGCTCACAATGATAAAAGGGTAAAAATACAATACAATATATATATAAAAGAATAATTATTGATAAAATTTCTAGAATGTAACATATATTAATATAAAAGTCAAAATGTTGGCCTGATTGAAAAGGGATAAGTATACAAAATAAAAATAGATCATATAAGTTTATTAAAAAACTCAGAAAAATCAACTATTATTAAGAAGATCAATAATAGCAGGCCCAAAAGATCTGAATTTCAAGGACGACCTTTGAACCATATTTGAAGAAACCATGGATAAATTACTGTGTAAGAAACCCCATTCAGCATATACTTCACTCTCAGAACTGCGGCATGTTGGTGTAGGGGAAAGGGACATCACTAAACTACATTATTTTATTTTCTGAGCAAAGTCTGGATGGCTGTAAAATGAACTCAAGTAATCAATAATGGTATTTAACATACAATTAAATTTTAAATACAATTAATTTTGGCAGCTCTACTCACATTTTCTTTTGCAGGTCAAGATTTTTCTCTTTACGGCTGTAAAACTCTGTGATCTTTATCCTCTGTTGCTGGACTAGACGACCTTTCTCTATTTGGAACTCTTCCTCAGCCTGTATACAAAAGATAATGAATGGACATTTAGAAAATAAACTCTACGATCAATTACAGAAATAATAAACATTTTAAATAACAATCCAGCCCAATCCAATGTAATGCACAAGTTACATGTATTTGGTTTTAAAGAGCACTTTTTCCTTGTAGTAACAAATTTTGTTCAAGTCTATGGGCGAGTGGGCCACTGACACAACAATAAAGTGGAACCTCATTATAAAGAACACTGTTATAACAAACTCAATATAAAAAGGTAATTTTGCCAGTCCCACATCTTTGTCTTCTAATATTGTTTTATCCCTGATAGAACAAGGTTTTGATGTAAAGAGGTAATTTCCTTGGCCCCAAAGAGTTTGTTATAACGAGGTTCCACTGTTAAACATTTCAAAAAGACCAGTTGACTAAATGAAAACATTTACCTATCCAGGTTCTCTTAAAAAAAAAAAAAAAGGGGGGCCTTGAGAAGTTTCTTGGACAAAGCGGGTTTAAGTCGAAGTCTCCCATATGCATATGAAAGGGTATTTCATTGTAAAGAAGTTGATAATATCACATTTTTATATTGAAAGATGTACATGTACATGAATGTGAAAAACTAACATCGCCTATTGCACCTTTTGTTGATGCACAAAATAGCAATGAATGGGGACAAGAAACCATAAATGTAGATAATCAGAGCCATAAATAGTTTACAAGAATATATTTCATAGAATATCTTCTTATTCAGCAGTTTCATATTCTACTGAGTTACATGTTTCATTCATAATAATAATAATGAGTCAACTTCTAAAACAGTACAGAACATTTTCTTTAAAACTGCATTTAATCATGGGCTACTAAAATGAGAAATTAAAAAGCAAAATGGCAAGGGCGTAGGCTGGTTTGGGCATGGGGAGGTGCACATCTTGGGGAAGTGGAACTAAAGTTTAGAAAATTAGAATAGACATCACATCACAAGCAAGCTTTTCCTGGACGATACAGTGTAGGTTATGTAGATCTTTAAGTATTGTTCAGAAAATTATAAAGCTTGTGATTTGGTACCTAGCCTATAAGCTGCTTTGTTAATCAAATGATTGCTTACCTGATGTCAGTAATCATTCAAACAGCAAAATATCATTCAACAAGTCAAAACTATTTCCAGTAAAAACATTTACTCTTGAAGATGGCTGGTTTTATTTTAATTTAAATGTCGATTTAATCTCAGCTTATGCTGAATTCTGTCAGGCCACATTGCCTCCTTGATTACAACATATCTAAATCCAAGATTATGATGCCTAGGAAGGTTCATAATGTTAGTTTTAAATATACTAATAATGGTCAAGGGTTACAAAGTACATCAACTGAGAAATACTTGGGTCTTGTGATAAATAACACTTAAAATTGGAATGATCATTGTACCGAATTACATGTAAAGTGCAATAGACCTTTTTGGTACATAATACGGAGGGACTGCGTTGACTGACCAAAACCAGTTTTAAAAACCCTTTACAGAATCTTTAGTACGCTCATGTTTGGATTATTGTTGCACAGCATGTGATCCATACAGAAACAAAGCGGTAGCCAACTGATTGTAAAGATTAAAAAAAACGTTATACGTAAGAATGTTGAACAAAGACTGGAGTAGTACATGTAGTTACAACACTTTGTTACAAAAATTTAGTATGAATACATTAGAGAGTAGACGAAAGTACCTCCAACTTATTTTTTTAGTGTTATAAGCTTGTTAATGACATCACAGATATAGGACGTAATAACATGTGCAAACCTGCGAACAGAATTGGAAGAACAGATCATCATAACTTAAAGATGCATGTACCCAGAACAGCAAGAACAGATTATTATTATATGAACTCATTCTATCCGAAAACTACAAACGACTGGAACAAACTCCCTAAAAGTATAGTCAACATGAAAACTCTTGGCTTGTTTCAAAAAAGTGTTAAAAACCACCTCAACCTGCGGAGTTAAAGGCCAAGTCCACACTAATATCAAGTTGATTTGAAAAAGTAGAGTAAAATTAAACAAGCATAATGCTGAAAATTTCGTCAAATATCCACCGTGTTATGCACATAACTGTTTTGTGAAAATAGGCGAAACTTTAAAATGTCAAACCTTTCTTATTTTACATCCGATTTTGATGAAATTTTCAGCATTATGCTTGTTTAATTTGACTCTATTTATTGAAATCAACTTGATATTGGTGTGGACTTGGCCTTTAATTTTACAAAAACCTATCATTGCATATATATCACCATGCAACTCTGTGCTTGAAATGTTACAATCATAAAAACCATGACTGCACTTTCAACCAATCAGATGATAGGATTAGGAAAGATTCTTAAAGTGAGGTATATAAAGGATACTGAAGTCAAGCGGGCTTTCTGGGCCCGGGGGGAGGGGGGGGGGGGGGGTCACTCAGAGACTGAGTGAAGTGGTACCCATGCCGGGTACCCATGCTTGTCAACAACAAAAAAAGTCGAATGAAAGGATCAGATGACGTCTTTGGGGGAAAAGGGGTGTTTTTCAGTCTTACATTCGACGGTTTTGAGAAAACGGGGTGTTTTTCAGTCTTACATTCGACGTTTTTTTTTTTTTCTTCTTTTTTTAAAAGAAAAATGGGTGTTGTACAGTCTAACATTCGACGTTTTTTGAGAAATAGGCGTTCTTCGACATTTGTTGGTACATTTTCCTACGCCATTTATGCCTTTAAGGGTATATTTTACAATATCCTTTTAGAGGTAGAATTTGACACCAAGAATTACTTCCTTTTGGGTCCAGTTTTGAGGTGCTTAGACGAGCATGGGTACCACTTCAGTCCGCGAGTGACCCCCCCCCCCAGGTTCCGGGGCGTTTAAGTAATCTCTGTTTCGGGCGTCAGTTTCGGGTGTTATAGGTGCGAAAGGGTTTTAATTAACTATTAAGTTTTAATTAACTATTAAGTCTCGCGGTACTGTCGTCATGAGACAAGAATGGATTTGGCCGACCTCTATGGATGGCCTGACTTTTAGTATAAGGTTTGGGGCAGAAATCAAGACTAATAATTGTTTTACAGAATGTTTCGGGTCATGTGCCCCCTTGTTTTTGAAGCTGTTGAAAGGAGGGGGGGGGGGGGGTGCACGTGCACCCAGTGCACCCCCCCAGCCTACGCCCTTGAATGGCATCCCAACATTGACAAATTTAACTTCTCAAACATATGTGTGATCTTGGATATTTGGAACCCAAGAAAATCATGGAAGTGCCAGTGTGTTTAAAACATTGTTAGCTTGTCTGTAAAATTAATACAGAAAAAAGACAAGATATGTAACTACATGTATGTACATTAAAGTATGTGTGTGTGTGTGTGTGTGTGTGAGGGGGGGAGGGGGGGGGGGGTTTAGTTTGCATGCACAAACCCTTTTCAGTCGAAACACTTTAACAGAGTGTTTGACCTGTAAGACTGCCATAAGCCCTGTACTATAACTGCTCCTGACACAGCCAGTGACTGACAAAAGTTAGGTTGCTCTACTCAAGTCTTTATGGAATTGTGTTCAAATGTCAAAATAGGGTCTGTGTCTGCAAACTAGGGGGGATCGGTGGGGTGCATGGCCATGACAGTGTTTAATCAAGACAAAGACCAAGAAACAGAAAACATAAACCGAGGGAGACTAATGAAGGTGGACATAGAAAGAAGTAGATACATGTAGACAGAGAGACAAGATGAAGACTCAAAACAGAGAAGACTCCAAGAGAGAGAGAGAGAGAGAGAGAGAGAGACCTGGAGAGAGAGACAGAAAAACATAAACTGAGAGAGACTGATGAAGGTGGACATAGAAAGAAGTAGATAGACATAGAGACAAGATGAAAGACTAAAAAATAAAGAGAAGACTCCAAGAAAGAGAGAGAAAAAAGAGAGAGAGAGAGAGAGACAGAAAAACATAAACCGAGGGAGACTGATGAAGGTGGACACAGAAAGAAGTAGATAGACATAGAGACAAGATGAAAGACTGAAAACAGAGAAGACTCCAAGAGAGAGAGAAAAAAGAGAGAGAGAGAGAGAGAGAGAGAGAGAGAGAGAGAGAGAGAGACCTGGAGAGAGAGACAGAAAAACATAAACCGAGGGAGACTGATGAAGGTGGACACAGAAAGAAGTAGATAGACATAGAGACAAGATGAAGACTCAAAACAGAGAAGACTCCAAGAGAGAGAGAGAGAGAGAGAGAGAGAGAGAGAGAGAGAGAGAGAAAGAGAGAGACCTGGAGAGATAGAGACAGAAGAGAAGGGAAGAGAAAGGAGAAAATGAGAGAGCAAAAGGGAAGAAGTGAGATAATGAAAGGGACAGCAGGATGAAGAGAGATAGATAGCTCTAGATAAGGATAGGCAGAGAAAGGAAGAGGAAGGAGAAAATGAGGGATGAGCGTGAAGTAAGAGAGCAAAAGGGACAGAGAGAGAGACAGAGAGAGAGAGAAAGAGAGAGAGAGAGAGAGAGAGAGAGAGAAAGAAAGAGAGAGAGAGGATGTGACTGAAAACAACCATGGTAACTTCCTGATTATGCAAAACCTTCAGTTTAGTTTTGACTTCACACAGTACATGTACATGTATGTTGGTTTAGACCCTTCTCTAACAGTATGTTCAAGCAGAGTTTTTTCTCATTAAAGTGAACATTACATACAATATATTGAAAATTTTACATTAAAACATATTTTAAGTAGAGTGGACTGTCTGTGATAAAATCAAGATAATTCTACACAAAGACTATATAAAATATAGCGAATGTACATACATTATAATTTTATCTCGAAAAGAATGGAATATTGCCTATGATTACAATATCCTAACCCCCAACCCTCCTAAAATAACCTCATAGTCTAATACATGTAAGTCATATGATAAACATTAAATGATAAACATTATTTTATTCATATTCCTTTCAATACAATGTAAGACTCTAATTCATCCCACTTTTTGGTACGAAAACCCTCTTTCTTCTCTTTCCCCTTTTCTTTCTTTCTTCCTCTTTCATACCATAAACATTATTTCATTCATTTTTTTCAATTCACCCAATCTTGTTGTATGATATGCCTTTTTCTTCTCCCCCCCCCCTTTTTTTTTGGTTCCTCTTTCATACCATTAAAATCATTTTATTCCTTTCATTTCAATATTATGCAAGCTTCCATAGTGTTCTTTTCATTCAATTTTCTCTTTTTTCCTCCTTTTTTTTCACATCTTTCCTCTGGGCTCTTTTTAAATTCTTCTTCCTATTGCTCCAAGAAACACTTACAATAAAATTGCCCTACATGTATCTTGATGAAAACAAAATAATTAGGTTTAATTTTAGTCTTCTCCCAATGCCCTCCTAGGCCCCTTCACCATTTATCAATACTGTACCTTTGCGTCAATCTCTTCTGCCTTTTCCTTGGCTTCTTGATCAATGAAAGCCATCATATGCTGGATCTGAAAAAAAAAGATAATACAGTCAAACCTGCTTTAGCGACCACCTGTATAGAAAGACCACCTGTCTATAAAGACCACATTTTTTGTTTCCCTTGAAAAGTGTTTCCCATTGAAACATGTATTAAAGGAACCTGTATAAAAGACCACCTGCTCATAAAGACCGCTTTTCTTGTCTCCCTTGATTGGTCTTTATAGACAGGCTTCACTGTAATAAGTTAATAACGAAGTGAGATCTACATGTACATGTAAGTGTCTGTTAGATCTTGTAGAATCATTTCTTCTAGAAACACACATTGATTACATCTTCTCCTCCTCCTCTTCTTCTCCTCCTCCTCCTATTCTTCTTCTCCTTCTCCTCCTCCTCTGCCTCTTCCTCTCCTTCTTCTTCTTCTACTCTTCCTCCTCCTCCTCCTCCTCCGCCTTAAATCTAACGATAGGATGTTACCATGTAACTTTAGGATGAGAAGCAGTGGGTGAAATGGCCATGAAACAATGCTGCTGCAGGTTGGAAATTGGCTTATCTTTGACTAAGGCATCCGATAGGAGGCGCACAATATTGCAAATTTAAAATGAGAACTTAGAGGATGACCTGGCTGAGCTGTGCCTGTGGCTGTGACTTAGACAGAAAATTCTGTCTCTCGTTTGTTAGCCTCTTATTTTGGTAGGGTCGGCTCTACACTTAGAGACAGAAACGGGCCTACAGATCTGCTGTGCAAACCGAATACACATTGACTATCACACTAAAAACAGTTTGAATACGGCTGCAAGATTTTCAAACGGAGAATACCTTGGACCCACTCATAGCGACTTTACTATACTTCGTGTGTAGACTCTAGGCAGTCATCCACCTCGACACTTTCAAAACACCACTGCACAAAAGTCACCAACATTCACTCATATTCGGCATTTAATTTACAAAAAACGACACCAACATATTCATGAAATACAATAAATTCAACTCACCGATGTTGGAAAAGATAATTCCAAAAATGAATCCGTAATTTACTGTCACTTCTGGCAAAACGGGGTATCGCAAGTCATGATGTACATTTCCTGATCGCCGCGAGCGCTGACATCTCCCGCTAAAAAATTCGGTCGTTAAAAGTTCGGTTCCTATCGCGCACACGTAAGTCCCGATTTCCGTGTGTGCGATCGTAGAGATCGATGTGCACGCGATACCGAGTTTCGCGTTGTGGACAAAATTTTATTGGCCGATTTAGTCTAAAAACATCGGCACCGTGAAAACAACATGCGATCACAAAAAAAATTGGCGGGGATTTCTTAGGTTTTGGACATGATTTTGACTTTCGATTTTGCTGGAAATATCAGAAGTTCTTCCTAACGGCCATTTAAGGTAGGAAAGAGATTTTAAAGCGCTGAATTTGAAAGGAAGTATTTTAAACATTTATCTTACTTTTCCCCCCATATCTTAAGTACATGCGATAGAAAATGACTAGTATTTTTGCATTCGTCCCGCGTAGTGGTCAGTATGACCACTATAGTATTAGTATTACGTGGTGTGCTTGGACCCTGAATTACCTGAAAAAGGAGCTTTAAATGGATTTTTCAGTCAAATTGGTAAGTTGAACCAATTCCTTAAATTGTAGAGCCTAGGCCTAACCAATTTAATAATAATATGTAGATCTAGATCTAGATTTATGAGGAAAAAAATCAAATTACTTCGATTTTTCCAACTACACATCGGCGTGTAGTCGGTTTGCACAGCAGATTGATACATGTAGGCCGGTTTCTGTCTCTAAGTGAAAAGCCGACCCTTGCAAAATAAGAGGCTAACGAATGAGAGACAGAATTTTCGGTCTAGCTGTGACTGTGTCTGTGACTGTGACACCGACACCGACACATTCAATGGGTGAATTCAAGTTCGGTGTTGAAAGCTGGTGTTGGTGTTGGGGCAAAACTAGCACCAGCCACAACACCGAACCTGAAATGAAGCTGGTGCTGGGATTGACTTCACTAGGTGTTGAGCTATCAAGAATATAATTGGTATTATTTTTATAATCCCGAATTCGGTGACGGGGCTAGAATCAGCAGCCTAATTTACGCTCTCAACACCAACACCAACACCAACACCGAACTTGAAATCACCCAATGACCATGATGATGACTGGCATTGCCATTGCAGTGTGTGTGATCGACCATGTCGACTGCGACACAGATCTATCCTAGTACTCTTAAAAGTTAAAAACATTACCAATATGACATGTAACACATCCATTAAATTCTCTAACTTAGTCTTAGATCTAAGTTAGTACTCATTATTAATAGTGACATCTTTCATTCAGAGTTGGACCAACATATTACAATCCCATTATCATGATTATTTTGTAATTGCATGCCATTGCCATTGGCTTGCCATTTCTTCAATTTTGATTTTTGGACTTGATCCTAGAATCCATTTTTATTTGACAAACTACAAGTCTTAGAACAGAAAAATCATATGAAAATATACACTAACCTGTTTCTGAACATCGTCGTCACTGAGAGCCATTGTGAGACCTCTTAGTTCTACTGGCAAGGAGGAAAAAAAGGGCCAAAGCTACGCTCCAACCTCAAGTTTTTTGTGGAAGTCGATAGTCTAGTCGATACTGAAAATTGTGATATCGTCGACTCGATCATGTGAGAAGATTTCCATCACAACAATACGGATAAATTTACAATAATTTCAGATGATGATTTAGATAAGCCTTAAATTTAAAATAATATAAAAAAGGTCGTATATTATATTAACTGTTACTTCAGTTATATTTATTTAAAACAAAACTACAAATCTAGATTATATGTTAGTTATATTAATAATACGAGCCAGTTGTGAAAAAAGGCATTTTCGTCGGCGCTTTAGTCAAAATAAAATATAAAGGATGAGTTCTCCATCGAAAAGAAATGGCTATAGCTTTGAATCAAGAGATACTGTATCATGTGTAGAATTTTCAGCTTTTGAGCACTCTTCTTCACTTATTGCATTCGGTGGAGATCTGCGAGTTAGCATTGGAACATGCAGATTTCAGGTAGTAATTGAAAAATCAGTCCCATATATTCTCATTGATGTTGGTGATGTAATAGACATATTTTGTTGTTGCATTGATTGGGGATCAAAAATTATGTGTTTTTTGTTGAACCTTCATTATTTAATTAATTTTGTTGTTTGTATGATAGGCATTCTTGTGTTTGAAAAAACCACCATTCACTCTTCAAATCAAAGAAGTGGCAAGTGCTTCATTGCAACACACACATTGGTGTCTTCTTTCTCCTCGCATAGACTGCACACAATTGTGTGCGTGCAAATGAACAAGTGGTTTCTTCAACCACGATACAGCCCTATGAGTATGATATGGCTTTCCACATAATCTTTGCAAGAATTATAACTCCTCATGGAGCAGACATCTCAACCAAATACAAATTGTGTCAACTAAGTTAGATTTCCAACTTATGACGCCGATGACGGTCCAGCGGCAAATTAGACTCCGAAACAAGGCAAAAGGCAAATGAAAATTTTGAAACCTTTTTTTTTTTTGGGGGGGGGGGTTGTTGTCATTGTATGGGGACGAATCATGAAGTTAATAGGACCATTTGCCTTATAGACCCTTTGCATTGTTTAGCAATTTCAAAGAGAAATTTTGAAGGATCGGATGATGGATCATGAAAAATATTTGTTACAGGAGCAAGACAATTCACTGACTGGATGCGAGTACCAACATATCAGGGATTTCCACCATCGGACGAGGGTGATGAGTATTGCATGGAGTCCGCTAGCTTCATTGGATGTGCTCCCAAGGTGCATCAGGTAAGTAACGCTTAGAGCCATCTATGCACAGAGTTTGGCAAACTCTGCTTCAGGAGGCAACAATATGGCGCATGTCGCCTTGTTGGGCAAGCGTTGAACAATAGAATATGTGCCATATTGTGTCCAACTGAAACCCGAGTTGGCTGAACTCTGTGTAGACTGACTCTGGTAGCTCTGAAACTCTACTTCTCTCTTTCTCTTTATTTTTCTCTACATCTCTTATTCTTTCTGTCTATCTTATATCTGTCTCTCTTTCTGGCTTTCATTCTGTCTGCCTGTCTGTCTATCTTTCTCTGGTTCTCTCTCTCTTTCTCCTCTTACTGTACTGGAGATGTACTGTGTACCAAAACAGATAAGTCATATTCTGTAAAAACTTGGCTGCCTTTCAAAATGCAAGAGCACTGGACACGATGATACATGTCCCTATGATTCAAAATAGAAAAGAAGGAGAGGAAAACTTGTCAATGTTGTAAAATGTAACCCTGTTTTTACCTCCCTCAGATTCTGCACAGCTGGAGTAGATCATAAGATTAGGGTATTCACATCAGACCTCAAAGATCAAGATACTGTTCAGGTAACCCATCTCTAATTAACCGATTTCCTTCCTTAAAAATATACATATAACGATATATATTACCTGCCATTCTAGGTTTCCCCAAAGACCTACAAATAAGAATCTAGAGTGTGTTGTTATGATGTAACTATAATAATTATTCAGTAAAATATTGTATTAGTGGATAGTGATTATTCAGTATAATATTGTATAAGTGGATAGTGATTATTCACTAAAATATTGTATTAGTGGATAGTGATTATGCACTAAAATATTGTATTAGTGGGTAGTGATCATTCAGTTAAAATATTATATTAATGGATAGTGATTATTCAATAAAATATTGTATCAGTGGATAGTGATTATTCAGTGAAATATTGTATTAGCGGATAGTGATTATTCAGTTAAAATATACCTGTTTGTCTCTTTTTTAAAAAGTAACAGTACTGTTTAAAACAGTTCTGCCTTAAGTGTAGGCAGTTGTATACTTCTTAACGAAGCAGTCATGCGAATTCCAGCTCACCACTAGTGTGCCACTCTCCACCCAGGTGAAGTTAATGGGTACCTGGTAGGAAGAAATTCCTTGAATGATTGAGCGCCTTATCATTGTCGCTTGGCTAAAGCCTGGGTAATTATATGGTTTCAGGGCCCTCAGGGAAAACAGTATTAATGCTGATAGGGCTACCCTGGGTAAATAGTAGTATTATTTGATATATACTCTTCACCAGGTCATCAGAGGTCACCAAGACTTCATCAACTCTTTGACCTTTGAACCGATCAAGGGAGAAGTGATAGCCAGCGTGAGTGACGATCACACCTGTAGGCTCTGGGATCTGGATGGTAGACAGAGGGCGATGTTTCCTCTCAAGTCGGCTGGGATGTCCGTCTGCTGGAATCAGAGTGACCCTAATAAGGTACAGATAACTGGTTTCTAGGAGATTCTGGTATAGAAAGCCCATCTGTAGTAATGTATTTTTTATTCCATGCTTGGGTTGTTCATTAAAAGTACTGAGTTGCCAGTGTCCATGTGCATTGTATCATAATTCGCTGACACAAGATTTTAGTTGAATTACCAATTAATATGTGTTAGGTCTCCCAGACAGGCAGGCAGCGAAACCAGGGAGATGGGTAGACCATGGGTCTGTCCCACCATAGAATTACTTGAGCTGGGCAGATTTTTGATGATGACATTTCCTTACACTGTAGTAGGAAGAGAGAACAAAGCATTACATATGTACTGCCTGTCATTAAAAGTGAAATCCACTCTCAGTGATTGACAACACCTGTTATAAGGTAAACACCCAAATGGTGTCAAAATCCCCATGAGAACCTACGACTATGTGGCTTTAACGTGTAAATATATTTTGTGAGTACTGGTATCTATTCAAGAACTTTTGATGATACTTTTTTTGAGAAGTTTTTTTAATTATAAATATGCATTACATTTTATGGAAATATTTCAGTAACTAGGTATTTTTATGAAGAAAAAAAAGAAAGAAAGAAAAAAAGAATATAGAGACCTTCCATTTGTTAACCCATTTCCCCAGGAAAAGGATGATTCCTATATTAAGCCCAAGGGAATAAGAGAATGCAGAAGTAAAAAAGATTGATTTTTTTTTTCTAGAAAACAAATAGAGAGGTCTGTGTACGGTGACATTACAAAAAAGAGTCTTGAGCTTGATGTTCCTATAGAATTTCTGATGATTCTCACAACATAATATTCTTTCGTATCATGAATGTTGAAAACAACTTGATTTTGCAAGTTGCTATAACTCTATTTAGGGGGATTCCTTTTCAAAACTTTTACTCTGCTTTCATTCAAGGTACCTTGCTAGCAAAGAATTTGATATATATTCACATATGTATGTTTATCAAGATTCTGACCTGATTTTTGTACTTGAATACTTCCATCTGTGCAATACAGCTGATGGTGGCAGAGAAGGGTGGAACCCTACGCTTCTATGACCTAGTCAGTGAGCAACCTTTCATGTCACTGGAGACCGGTAGACCAGGCCTCATGTGTGCAGACTGGAGTCTGTGTGACCCTACCAGGGTGGGAGCCATCGTCAGCGGAGAATGGATGGTGTGGGATATCACCAGGTCAAGGTAATTCACAATTATGCTCTAAGTTAGAGCTAAAATGAGATCAGATGATCGAATCGGCAGGTTATCTCCTGAAATCGGTATCAGATCAGAAAATCAGTAGAAAATTCTGTGAAAATGTACGTCAAAAAATGGCTAAAGTTTCACAAATATATAGCACTCAGATATGTTAAATCATACATACCTTAGTTAGATTATCCTCTCATTTGAAGTTTTTGAAGTCCTCATTTGTTGATGTTTAATGCTTTAGTCTTGCCTCTGAAAGTTTGAAGTGGGTGTAAAAGTAGAGGGAGAACAGAAAGGACTAGTATATATACGATTTTGTAGATTCATTCCAGAATATGAGCTGTTGAGCTGATAATAATAATAGGAAACCATATTTTCATAGTGCATTTCACTTTTTTGTAATGACTGTTTTGATTTATTCTATATCAGAAATTTTTACCATGAAAACAGTGAATGCTTTGATAGTATGCATAATTTATTTGTTTATTCATTTACAGGGTTTTTCTAAATGTTATTGAATAAACATTTTAATTATATTATACAGTCAAGCCCAGGATTCAGAGCTAGCCCATGGTGAAGGAGGCAAGGAGTTCAGATGGTGTAGATCCAGTGAGAATCTATTTGCTACTACAGGGCGTCCCAACAATGAAGCCAAAGTCTACCACTTAGGTCACCACCAGGTGGGTAATAGGAATTTTGACAATTACCCACTCTTTGATGTTACAGAATGAGTATAGCTCAAGCTCCGATGTACTAGCCTGCTTCCTTGTGGAGAGGTTTTCCACTGCTGTCATTGAAATCTAGTTGTACCAAAAACTGCAGCAGGTAAACTAATGCATCAAAAGATTGATGTAGCAGGAGATCTGGGCATAGTTTCACAAAACCGTCTTAAGTACAAGTTCGCTGACATCCCATTGAAACACATGTTTTAAGATTAACATGCATTTCAATGGGATGTCGGTGAACTTGTACTTATCACAGTTTGATGAAACGATGCCCAGTCTACCTACTCCAGACTCATTACAAAGATTTTTCATTGAGCACTGTGGAGAACAAAATTTCATGGATAGAAGGGGAAAATCCACTCCACATGGAAGCAGGCTAAAGTCTCAGAGCTTGTGTTGCACTCTTCTAGGAATATTGCGACATTGGGTAGTGGCATCACTAATGTTCCAAGACAAAAAAGCTTCAATTTTCATTGTATTCATGCAAGTGATAGCTTGCAATTTATCTCAACATGCACATTGAAGTATTCGGCCCATATATTCAAATAACTTATCTCCAATTGCTGTCTGTGCAATCTGCTTTCATGGGTGTGGAACTTTTACTCATGATCAGAATGAAACCACGTAGTGGAATACCCACCAGGGCCCTGTTTCATAAAACTTGTCATCAATGACAAGTTGCAATAACTGTTATAAGCTACTGAAATCCTTGCATCTGATTGGCTGAGAGCAAATTTGTCGGTAAAAATCACTGACAAGACACTTGATGAAATGCCCCCCAGGACATGTAACCTTTCCTAATCAGTTGTACCAGGAGAGACCTCACACTTGCTTCTACCCTCCGAGAAGACAGTTGAATGATCAATAATAAATACCATTGCTTTGTTTCATACAAAGTTCGCGTCACAGAAAGCCCAACAGTCCTGGGTGATCTATTATGACATGCATTCTTACCAATCTGCATTTCTTAATAACTATTGTTCTTGTCTCACACCAGGTCCCAGTCACAGAGAGCCTACCGGTCCTGGGTGGTCTATCCTGGCATGCCTTCTTACCAATCTGTGCTGTCGGGGGAGATCGGAGGGTCCACTTGTTTCCAGCAGAACCCTGAGCTTCTAACACCCTCTTGAGACCTTCAAAGCATGCACCAAGAAAAAAGAATTTCCCAGGAGCTGAATGAATTGACTTTTCCTGTTCAGACGGCAACATTGACGTATTTATTTCAGTTAAATAATTCCTTTAAACAATATATGAAGCTAGGTACTGCATAATAGAGTCCCTCAAAATATGCTGATTTTTAGGGAAAGATATTGATTTTGTCGTTAATTATTTCTTGCTAATTAAAAGATTTTAATTATTCCTCTACTACTATTCCATAAAGAAACCAAATGTTGTACAGTGGAACCTCTTTATAAAGAGCTTTCATATATTAAACAAACTGTAGTTATTACATGTACAAGGTAATTTTACTGGTCCCACTTCTTTGTATTCTATTGTTTTTTAGCCCTGATATAACAAGGTTTCAATATAAAGAGGTTATAATCTTGGTCCCAAGGAGTTTATTTTAACGAGGTTCCACTGCACTGCAGCAGAAATATTGCTCTTTTGGCTCATGTATGTTGTGTATTACATAAGTTTGTGTTTTGCTAATAATAGGTTGACACCATAGCTTTTTGGTCAATCGTCATGTGGCCTATGTTAAAGGGACCGAAAAGTCGCCAATCGTGGTGTTTTGGAGCTTGGCCCGGCTCGGGTAATATTCAGGAATCTCCGCACATCTTCGTTAAACGAGCACGCAATTGCAGTGATACGCATTCGACCGAAGAAAGACGAACTGAACAACCCAACTGACAAACTACCCCACCCTCGACGGCAATTTTGTTCGCTGCTCCAAGACTGTTGTTATGCACGGCCTTGCAATAGGGGCAAGCGAATGAAATTGAACGTACATGGATATCGAGCGGTGGCTCCCTTTAATATTTATTTTATTTTAATAATCCCTGAACTTGTTTATACAGTTTTAAATACAAGTTCATATATGAAAGCACACCTTCCTTTATGGCATTGTAAGTGATGTTACAGAGTTCCAACTTCTTTTGTATTCCAAATGATCTTGTCTAAATACAATGCTTTATTTTATTATTTTTTTGATAACATGAAATGCTATTCCAATGCCTTAATGGAGAGGCGAGTACATGTATGTGCATCTTGGAGGAAGCTGTTTTGAAAGGTTTTTGTTTTGTATTGTAACATTGAAACGTCTACGAGGCTTTTGAAGAATGTAATAAATGCTGTATTATATTGTGTAACTCACTGCCTTTGTTTAATTTCTGTGTCAGAGATTTCATTTTATGCATAATGTTTGTACATGTAGTTGGACTTTGTAGGGTTTAGAAGTCTTGGGTGTTGAGAGAGAGAAGAAAAAAAAAAAGTAATATACTGTAAAACCAGAAATGTTGGAGACATGGAACTTTCGCGAATTATAAACTACAGCCATTTTCAAAGCAAGAAACTTTCGTGATTTAGGAAAATGTAGTGTTATGTCAATTATGATTCAATAATTTCGCGGCATGAAACTTTTTCGCAATCTGAACCACTTGCGAAATTTGCGAACATCAAATGCGCACAAAAGTTTTTGGTTTGACAGTAGATTAAACTATTCAAGAATCAGAGGGACATATTCAACACGATGATAATAAAACATGTAATGCTACATTACATTTGCACATGCTGGACCTTACCTATGCAATCAATTGTCACAGGATATCCGTTACATGTCGGGTGGATTGCTTTAAAAATGCCCTCAAGACTCATTTTTTCAAAATGGCTTTTAGGTAGATGTACTTTCACACTTTTGTTGTTCCATTTTTGTGTATTTTCATGTACTTGAAAGTTTTTCTTCTCCATTGCGCCTTAGTCATGTGGAGTTGGCGCATTACAAATACTCTATACTATTATTGTATGACATCACCATGTAGTAATCAAAAGGGAAAACAGAGGGAGAGAGAGAGAGAGTCAGAGATCAAACCAGATAACCTGCTCAAGAAAGGGAGGGAAAAGACAGAGAAATGGAGGAAGAGAGTGGGTGGAGTGACCATAGTGATTGCAGAAAAGGAGAGTATGATGTGGAGAGAAAGAGGAAGCAGGGTGGTAAGACACATGCAAAAAAATATCAATGTAGGAGCTGCCTATTACGTTCAGTATTGTATTTATTTTCTATATACAGTGGAACCTCGTTAAAAAGACACTGTTACAGTGGAAACTCGCTATAGAGAGCTCCGATATAACAAGATTCCTGATATAACAAGGTAATTTTCTGGTCCCTGGTCTTTATGTTCTTTTGTTTTTTTTACCCTGATATAACAAGGTAATTTCCATGGTCCCAATGTCCTCATTATAGTGAGTTTCCACTGTATAAGAAACTCTCATTATAACAAGGTACTTTTATGGGTCACACTTCTTTTTATTCTATTGTTTTCTAGACCTGATAAAAGCGTGACCCACAAAAGTACCTTGTTATAATGAGTTTGTTATAACAGTGTCTTTATAACAAGGTTTGAATATAAAAAGATAATTTCACTGGTCCCAAGGAGTTTGTTATATTGAGGTTCCACTGTATCATACTGAAATAAGAAAATGGTGAAATCAAAGTTTCATGTGACCAAATTAAATACTGTAATTCAGTGGAAACTCGGTATAATGAGGTCCTTGGGACCATCAAAATTACCTTGTTAAAGCAGGAATCTCGTTATACATGTATCAGGTTTAAAAAACAATAGAATGTAAAGAGCTGGGACCAGTCACCAGGAATATTACCTTGTTATATCAGGAATATTGTTATACCAGGGGCCTGTAACATAAAGAGATACAATCAATCTTACGATCAATTGTAACTCTTCAGTACATGGTTTGCCATAGACTTACGATTGATATCAGTCGTAAGATTGATTTATCTCTTTATGTTTAATACAGGGTCCAGATCTCTTTATACTGAGTCTGCACTGTACCAGAAACTCGCGTCATCTGAAACTTTTCCAAATTGTTACTGACCGCCATTCCTGCGCAAGAAAATTCTGAGATTCACAAAGATTCTATAAAATGTGTGTTGTAACTAAATCATTTTGCAGCCTGAAACTTTCGCAAAGCTGAACCACCCACATTTGTAAAATTTTCATACTTTCTGATTTGACAGTAGCACCTTACAAATTTAGATTCATTATCTACAGACTACCCATGTGAGAAGTTTTTACAACACAAAACACACACATACTCCATAAATCATCTCTGATCAGTTTACATATCTTTATTAAAAATGACTAAACTGCCCCTCGCAGCTTATAATAGATGTCCAAAATGAATCATAATTGCAAATTCTGTCCAGTTTAAAGATGACTCTCAATGCATGGAGTCATGATCACTCAGTTGACCTGAGTGCTCTATTATTGAACACCCAAGAGCACTATCCACTGGAACTGTCGCGTATGGTATTCAAGAAACTCTTTCCAGCTATGAAAATGTCCAGTCTCTCCATTATCATTGTTGACACACAAGTCTGCGCTTCATGATGATGTTACACATTCAGTCTACCACAACATCTTCCAAGTTCCAATCCTCTTATTCTGTCTAGCTCAATAGTTCTGTCAAACATAACTCCTTCTGTCTATCATAAGCCAAACCAGCTAGGTACTCCTCCTCTTGCGACAAATTCTTTAGCAGCCCTCTTCTCCTTCTCCTTCAGTTCCTCCGCCATTTCTTCGTTCTTCTTCTCCTCGGTATCTGGGAAGAGCTCAGGAAACTCAAAGGTTTGGCCCTCAGCCTGTCAAAGAGCAAATAGCAACAATAAGCAAAGAGGTGCAAAACAAAATGTGCAAACAGCAAGTAACAGTGATGCAGCAAGACTTCTGTAACAATACAAACTTTCGCATGCATGTACTCTTAGCGAATTTCGCAGTTGGTTCAGATTCATGAAAGTTTCAATCACTGAATCATAATTGAGTGACATAACACTAAAATTTGCAAATAGCGAAAGTTTCTTGCTGTGAAAATGGCAGTCGTGTATAATTTGCGAAAATTTCATGGTTTTTCTGGTTTTACCGCAGTCTCGGTCTCTGGTTCTTCATATCTCCATTTCAGTCTTGACTCAATGACCTAATGTTAAATTAATACAATCAAAAGTAACTTCCTGGTCTAGGGACCGTAAGTTTCAACTACAACACCATTAAACGGCAAAAGACAAAATTGAACGATGTCTTCATTCCATGAGAGACAAATCTTATACAGTAATAAAACAAGCAGTTTCAATTGCTAGTTTATTTGTGGGAGCTCTTTTTGTATCTCCTCATAAGAGGTAAAAATTTCCTCCAGATTTTTAAAAAAACTTTAAAGAGCTAAATTGGGGAAAGAACCAACAAATCAAGCCTCATTCACATACTGTACGCCACAGTAATCCGTCTACAGAAAAATAAAAATGGAAGGGGGGGGGGGGGGCAAAATCAAACCAAAGAAGTAGTGCACGTCACAAATCTGTATTATATCACTTACAGATCAGAGAGTCCACATAGGGGCCTTTTGTTTTCCTGGCTGCACTTTCCTTTTGATTTCTACTTGCCATTCATTATAAACATAAAATTATATTTTTGGGCAGCAGCAGTTTTTCTGAGGTGATCTACCATGGCATGTGTGAACAAGTCTTTTAATACTCACCAATGTGACGTAGGCTAGCTTGTAGTCATCTTTGAGTTTCACTCTCTGGTTTCTGTGATTTCTCTTGAATGGTACATAGATCACACTGGTGTTCACCCTGGCTACAGGGATCTTGTAAATGCTCTCAAGGTAGTTCTTGATGTCAAACTTGGTCATCCTATTCACAAAAAACAATCCAATATAAAAAGAATTTTAGCCTGTACGTGTAATGAGCTTTTTACCTAACTGATAAAATGTATTCATACAATAGAAACTCACTATAACGAGGACCTTGGGACCGTGAAAATTACCTTGTTTTATCAGGAATCTCCTTATATCAGGGTAAAAAAAAACACAAAAAAAAACATAAAGCCGTGGGACCAGTAAAATTACCTTGTTAAATCAGAGCTCTTTATACTTAGTTTCCACTGTATTACTAAAATTCATAACAACAATTTTTTTTTTTTAAAGTATAAAAAAAGAGGCAGGAAGAATTCAGGGACAAGAAACTATGCATTAGTTTTACATGTACATGGCCTGAAGGAAATAATTCATGAACTACTTTTCTTTCCAAACATAGAACAAGTTAGGAAACATAACAATATTTTTGAGGGCTACCATTTTTCAGCCAAACTAAATTTAGTAAGTGCATTCCGAGACTGGGATTTTATCAATTACAACCAACTGAAAGAAACTGAACTTGTTGAGGCTCTTTCCATATTTTTCTAGGGGTGGATTGGGTGTCGCCCTCATCCTTATGTATATTTTACTGGCTTGAGGAAGCATATTTTTACTTTCAGATTTTTATGTATATCTTTATTTGTACCCTAAGAATGCAAGAATTGTAAAAATCAATGTTATTCAAAGCCTAAACCACTAAAAGGTAACAACTGAATTCAGGTAATAGAGGCAAAAGGTCTACTTACTGTAAGTCACACTCAAATGTAACTACATTAGGTGGCTGAGGCTTCTTATTCTTCACAAGCTTCATGCAGAAATCTGTGAAGAATACCCTTGTCTGAGGGTTTCCTAGTAGATAGACAGGGTACCTACATGTACGAGAAAGAACAAATTCAGAAATCTGTGAAGAATACCCTTCACTGAGGGTTCCCTAGTAGATAGACAGGGTACCTACAAGAAAGAACAAATACAGAAATCTGTGAAGAATACCCTTGTCTGAGGGTTTCCTAGTAGATAGACAGGGTACCTACATGTACGAGAAAGAACAAATACAGAAATCTGTGAAGAATACCCTTCACTGAGGGTTTCCTAGTAGATAGACAGGGTACCTACAAGAAAGAACAAATACAGAAATCTGTGAAGAATACCCTTGTCTGAGGGTTTCCTAGTAGATAGACAGGGTACCTACATGTACGAGAAAGAACAAATACAGAAATCTGTGAAGAATACCCTTCACTGAGGGTTTCCTAGTAGATAGACAGGGTACCTACAAGAAAGAACAAATACAGAAATCTGTGAAGAATACCCTTGTCTGAGGGTTTCCTAGTAGATAGACAGGGTACCTACATGTACGAGAAAGAACAAATTCAGAAATCTGTGAAGAATACCCTTGTCTGAGGGTTTCCTAGTAGATAGACAGGGTACCTACATGTACGAGAAAGAACAAATTCAGAAATCTGTGAAGAATACCCTTCACTGAGGGTTCCCTAGTAGATAGACAGGGTACCTACAAGAAAGAACAAATACAGAAATCTGTGAAGAATACCCTTGTCTGAGGGTTTCCTAGTAGATAGACAGGATACCTACATGTACGAGAAAGAACAAATACAGAAATCTGTGAAGAATACCCTTCACTGAGGGTTCCCTAGTAGATAGACAGGGTACCTACAAGAAAGAACAAATACAGAAATCTGTGAAGAATACCCTTGTCTGAGGGTTTCCTAGTAGATAGACAGGGTACCTACATGTACGAGAAAGAACAAATACAGAAATCTGTGAAGAATACCCTTCACTGAGGGTTCCCTAGTAGATAGACAGGGTACCTACAAGAAAGCAAATATATAGCAAATGGTGAACAAATATGCTTTTGATATTTGTTTCATCTGATTTGTAAATACATATAGTAATTTTTGAAAAATAGATCATTAAGCAATAATCCACAATAACAAAGCTATTTGTTTCATAAAAATTGTTATCAATAACAAGTCACAATAATTGTTATAAGCTACTGAAATCCTTGAATCTGATTGGCTGAGAGCAAATTTGTCATAAAAATGGGGCAGTTGTTATTGATAACAAGTTTTATGAAACAATGCCCAGAACTAATAACATTTCATTAGGTACTGTAGTTCCTTAATCATGGTTCATTCCCCCCCCAAATGCACTAATAACATTTCATTAGGTACTGTAGTTCCTTAATCATGGTTCATTCCCCCCCCAAATGCACTAATAACATTTCATTAGGTACTGTAGTTCCTTAATCATGGTTCATTCCCCCCCCCCCCCCCCGCTGTTTTGCTTGTTAAAAACAACATTTCATGATATAAAATATCACAATTTATAAATCTGTTTTGAACTGCATTAAAAAAAAGAGAAGCATTTCTTAGTCCATAAGAACTTGAGTTGGACAGTATGAATGGCTTATTTATGGCACTGTAAGAGTAAACAACATTTGCAAATCTTTAGTTTATTCTAGTACACACAATGGCCGGAATTCACAAAGGAGGTTTGAATTTAAACCATGGATTATTTAAATTGTGTGGTATAAGTACGCTTCATTTAGCGCATGCACTTAGAAAGGTCCAATGATCCCTGGTAATGAACGCGTGTGCTTGGCAAAATGCGCTAATTTTACGCTTGTTGCCATGGTTTTGACCATGGACTAACGCAGGTTTAAGCAAATTAATTTACCTAAACCTGCGTTAGTCCATGGTCGAAACCATGGCAACAAGCGTAAAATTAGCGCATTTTGCTAAGCACACGCTTTCATTACCAGGGATCATTGGACCATTGTAAGTGCATGCGCTAAATCAAGCGTACTTATACCACAAAATTTAAATAATCCATGGTTTAAATTTAAACCTCCTTTGTGAATTCCGGCCAATCAGTTCAAAGAACTTTCAGGTGCTGTAATGTTTGCATTATTCAAGAGGGGGCTGAAAGTGGAAAGATATTAAACTGGAAAATAGTACAAAACAAAGAAAGGTAAAATTGTTTGGTCTTTACTGGCTTTTTGATCATAAAGAAAAATTCAAGTGTTCTACTTATCACAAACCTTGCTTTTGACATTCTGTCTGATATTAATCCCTTGATGTGTCAATTTCCAAGGCTCCAACCACTATAAATAGCTTACATACAAAGGCCAAGGAAAAGGCAATATTCTGGACTCAATGATCACTCATCACTTTTTCAGCTGAAGTAGACTGAAATCCCTCGATGGAAATCAAGCATCAAGCATCCGCACATTTCAAGAAATGCATCCTGCAGTAAGGTTGGAAAGGAGATTGCCAAATAAAAACGAAATAGTAAAAATAAGAAATAACACAACTTTGATGTATGAATTATGATGTAAAACTTTGCGATGGTGTTATTTATCATTTGTATTTTTTTCTCTGTGATTGCAGGTTTTTTTCCTTCCCAATATTTACAACGCTTCAATAAAATTCACACGAAGCTAAGATCTGGTGTCCCTGAGCTTCCTTTCAACTTCATTCTGGTCCCTAGCACAGTCCATCCCAGGTGTCTAAATCAACTCATGATTGTCTACCTGGTAGAAGACAGTATGAAAGCAGATAAATCAGAGAAGCAGATTGGTTAAAGTTTGAACAAAATGGGACAAGCAATAACAAAGTTGGAATTTTAAAATTTATAATCACTATACATATGGGAGTTTCAAATTGGCCGAATTGGTACGTCACTATTGTTCAAGGGCAATCCAACCTTGGTAATGGGATGATTTGTGTGAAAGCAGAAAAATAAGAAAAACAGGATGGTGAAAGTTTGAAAGAAATCGGACAACGAATAAGAAAGTTATGGATGTTTGAAAAATGAGATCACTACATCTATGTGAATCTCAAATTGGCAATTTGGTGATTCGATTGTGACATGTTTGTGGACAACTCTCCCATTTGTTGTACACAAAAATATCATTAATTTGCGGTTTTCTTTGAGGCGCTTTTACCCTCGGGGCAGTACTCAGAATATATTGGAGATAGCATATTGTTATAGGTCCTCATGAAAGAAAGAGATCCTACTGAGCAATACATTTTGAAAAAAGTGACATTTTAGTCATTTTGTGTGTTGGAGTGAATGGGGGAGTTGTCCACAGCTACATCACAGTGACATTACCTATTCGGCCAATTTGAAATTCCCATATGTATAGTGATTACAACTTTCAAATATTCATAACTTTCTTATTGCTTGTCCGATTTCATTCAAACTTTCACCAATCTGCTTCTCTGATATTTCCTCTTTCTTTCAAAGCAACTTGCTATTAAGGTTGGATTTTCCTTTAACTTTCCATTTCACTCCAACACACAAAAGGACTAAAATGTCAATATTTCTAATGTATAACTCTGTAGGATCTTTTTCTTTTTGGAGGACCTATAACAATATGCTATCTGCAAAACATTTTGAATACTGCCCCAAGGGAAAAGGCACTCAGGAGAAACCTGGAGTAGTGTACGACAAATAGGAGAGTTGACATGTTTGACTGTGAAAAGACCCTACTTCTTCTTATTCTTTTTGAGTTCTTCTTCCTCGGCTATTATCAGAGATCTGCAACTGTGTGCTGTCTGAGTTGCAATTCTTCCAGGATGTGCTGTAGAGTGTAGTCGAGTCTATGTGACAATAATAGACAATAGTGAATATATCAAAATCGATTCACCAAATTGCCAATTTGAGATTCACATAGATATTAGATGTAACTTAGTGATCTCATTTTTCAAACAATCATAACTTTCTTTATCTTACAAACATCATGTCTTATTCTGTCTAACACTAACAGTTAATAACTAATTTCTTTCAAAATTCTCACCCTCCTGTTTTTTATATTTGTCTGCTTTCACACATATTATCTTATTATGGTGGTGGATCCAGTGTCCGAACACTTTTCAGAAAATAAACGATATCAAATGAAATAAACGAATATCTGTCAGATTTACATAATGAATGCTCAAAGTCCTACAGAAAAAGAAGTTGATGGAATTTTAAAAAGACAACGTAGATTCAATGATATTCCCTTCCGAGTGAACCCCTTCCCAACGACGCAGCGTTTTGGTCACTTGAAAAAGGTACTATATTTCCGAACGTGTGAAACCTATGGGAAAAAGACACAACCTTTGTTTCAATAGCGTGGTTTTCATACGCGTAATCCCACGCGTGTAAAAACCCATTTTAGGCGCTTAACTGTACACGTTCGGTAATACAATCTGTTCAGAATTACAATCCTTGACTATACCAAGGTTGGATTGCCCTTCCAACTTTTACTCTATTAGAAACTTACAAGCATATGGTGGTTGATCCAGTGTCCGAACACTTTTCAGAAAATCAACGATATCAAATGAAATATCAAACGAATATCTGTCAGATTTACATAATGAATGCTCAAAGTCCTACAGAAAAAGAAGTTGATGGAATTTTAAAAAGACAACGTAGATTTAATATGATATTCCCTTCCGAGTGAACCCCTTCCCAACGACGCGGCGTTTTGGTCCCTTGAAAAAGGTACTGTATTTCCGAACGTGTGAAACCTATGGGAAAAAGACACAACCTCTGTTTCAATAGTGTGGTTTTCATACGCGTAATCCCACGCGTATGAAAACCCATTTTAGGTGCTTAACTATACACGTTCGGTAATACAATCTGTTCGGAATTACAATCCTTGACTATACACGTATGATGGGGGGACCTAAAGCTACGCACTTTGTTCACTCATAGGCCCTTGCCTATGTGGGACTGTGTCCAACATTCACTGTTGCAAGCATTCAAAAACAGACAACAAAATTGCTCTAGGCACGATTTAATTTTCTTAAATTTGCTAGAATACCTGATTCAGAGACTCTTCAACTCTTGTATGTTGACTTCTGATTCCAAAACTGGAAAGCAGTACTTTAAAGGGCTTTTTCTCACTCCTCGTGTATACAGCAGCGGGGACTGGGCCAAGGTAAAATCATCTACAGTACGCTTATATGCCTTGACCTGAAGCGAAGAGTATAAATGCGAAGAGTGCTCAACCCGCTACTAAGCACGTGTGCGTATTGTGGTGCACTCGTAAGGCGAGTCTCGTTTGAACACGGCAATATACACCTGCCGAGTGTACTACGGAAATACGAGAGAGTAATTTGTCTTAACACTATTAAAGGTCTTTGAGAAGTATGCCTGACCCCGGAAGCACCTGATCTCTAGGGAAAAGTGCCCCGGAAGCTTGATTCGGCATCTGGCTTTGTTCTCCAGACGTTTGGGGAAAAACATTTTTGCATTGCATAATTCTTCCATAGGATCGTATATTTCTATATAGCGCCATCAGCGTTAGTATATATCGAAACGACTGTAATTCTAGGCTAGCGCACCAAAACAACTACGACAACGCCGCCATAGCCAAACATCTTCTACGAGAACTCCGCTGAATGGAAAGCAAACTGGTAAGTTTTTGTCTTTTTGTAGTTAAAATATTAGTTTAATACAAGTTTAAAAATCAAATTCATTTACATTCATCGGACGTGGGTAGACATCATACAACATAAATACAGCAAAAATAGGGAATAAACCCTTGGAATTGCAAGGGAGGTGATATTGTAAAGTATACATTCAAATCTGCCATTAAAACACGTATGGAGTACGAGGTTATCTTACGATAACCTCGTATGTGTATGAGTGCACTTTGTTTGCAGCAGCTAAAAAGTCACCTTTTCAGTGATTTATGCGAATGTCTTTTATATATCTTGGGTCTACATATTCTTAAATTAAATTCCTGAGAAAATTACGACGGACAAATATCAATAACATTAATTTTCAAGTCGATGTCGATACCCATGTCGAATTCGGTCAAAAAAATAAAAGGGTCCTAAAGCTACGCACACGTAATAAATGAATGCAAATCTTGATTTTTAAGCTGACTGACGTGAATTTCATCCAGATTTGCAAATAGTGATAATATCACCAAAAATAAAGGAAAATTGCTCATTCTTTTTGGCGAACGTAAATGATAATCTCGTTGCTCAGTCACACCAAAAGTTTGGCGCACTGAACGCGTCGCATTGCGCGTATTTGCGGGGTGCGTAGCTTTAGGACCTGCGTAGCTTTAGGACCTCTGACCATCCATGCTTTCTTAACAGTCCGGTAAAATAAACCATCAACCATCAACCATCACCCAACAACCAGAATGCAGACACATTAACCAACGCATGGGACTGAACTAAACATCTGGCCCACATCTGCACTAAATTTCCACTCATAATATGCTTAAATTCGGTATCGATTTAATTCAAATTAATTACAGACGTAGTATTTATTATCTATATAAAACCAATAATTCCAAATTGAAATACTCAAACTTACGTTTTAAAAAGCGGTTTTCGATCAGTTGCCTCCTCCTCATGTAACTTACTCAATAGTCTTGTACCTAGACTCCAATCACTCTGCAGATCAGACCGAGCACACACGCGTACGGGAATATCGAAGGAACAAGCTTTCTGTCTTGGTTTTCTCATTCTTAATTTTACACTTGGCTCTCCTCATTGGAGTTATTGTTAATCTACTTATCCACTCCCCCCCCCCCCTCCCCACCATGATCATCACTCTTTTGCCTCCTTTCTGTCTCCGTTTCTTTTCTTTCTCACTCCATTCATTCCGCTCTCTCTTCATTTTAAAACTACATTGTATTTTACTTCTTTTCTCTTTCTCAAATAATTTATCACAGTCTTGTGTTACTAAGCACCCCCAATATCCGATACTCTCTCTCTCTCTCTCTCACACACACACACACACACCCTTCCCCCCCCCCCCCCCCTCTCTCTCTCTCTCTCTCTCTCTTGCCCTCCCTCACGTCTCATTGCACTCCCTGTCACATCATCTGACATTATTTTGTTATGATGGTTTCAAGTTGCATTATACAGGGAGCCCTTTATGAGATCAGGGCCCCGTTTCATAAAACTTATTATCAATGACAATACCTTCCACAAATCTATGACAAATTTGCTCTCAGCCAATCAGATGCAAGTATTTCAGGAGCTTATAACTGTAATTGTAACTTGTTATTGATAATAACTTTTATGAAATGGGGCCCAGTTTTGAAGGTGATGATTCAAAATGACTGAAAAAAAAACAAAGAGACAGAAAAAAAAGTAAAATAATATCTGTAATAATCATACTCAACACTCAATGACCAAAACCAAGACAAGATTGACATGAAATTTGGCTTTTTAATCACTTGAATACATGATTAAATATGGTTAAAACAAGGCACAATAAAACAAATGATATCAAAGTCAATTTTTGGACTGAAAATAAACACGTGTTAACCCTTTTGAGACAATTGACCACATTTTCTGGTTTGGCTCAATAGCTTTTAATTCATAATCCTAAAAAATATACCAGGGGGGTGTTTCATAAAGCTGTTCGAAAAGTTACGCATGACTTTATGAATGACTTAAATATGACAAGCCAAATGGGATGCTCAATCATTTTTAACTGCATCTACTAAAGTTGAACTGTGCAGATATAGATTAACATTCTTATTATAATAACCATTTTTAATGCAAAGTATATCTTTTGCCATAATTTAACAAGTGAATGAGTAAATTACGCAATGCGTAATAAATGTCCCCGCCGGAAATGCAGATCTGTGGAAATTAACTAGCCTGAACCTTAAAACTTCAGTGAAAAACTTTAGTGAATAAAATAATAATGTTACTGCATGCAAAAGAAGAGAATACCAACAATGCATGTATACAACTGAAATATAAAACATGAAAACATTATGAACCTTCAGCCATTTTGAATAAATTTGCATAAATTTGCATGAATAAGGAATTTCAAAATTCTGTGTAGAAGTTTGGAAGCCCCCACCCAGCCCTATCAGATAAAACAATCGGAATCAAAATCCGATGTGAAATAGAGAAGTAGCATTTTTCGTCAATTTTGAATAAATTTGCATAAATTTGCATAATTAATGAATTTCAAAATTCTGTGTAGAAGTTTGGAAGCCCCCACCCAGCCCTATCAGATAAAACAATCGGAATCAAAATCCGATGTGAAATAGAGAAGTAGCATTTTTCGTCAATTTTGAATAAATTTGCATAAATTTGCATAATTAATGAATTTCGAAATTCTGTGTAGAAGTTTGGAAGCCCCCACCCAGCCCTATTAGATAAAACAATCAGAATCAAAATCCGATGTGAAATAGAGAAGTAGCATTGTTCGTCAATTTTGAATAAATTTGCATAAATTTGCATAATTAATGAATTTCGAAATTCTGTGTAGAAGTTTGGAAGCCCCCACCCAGCCCTATCAGATAAAGCAATCGGAATCAAAATCCGATGTGAAATAGAGAAGTAGCATTTTTCGTCGATTTTGAATAAATTTGCATAAATTTGCATAATTAATGAATTTCAAAATTCTGTGTAGAAGTTTGGAAGCCCCCACCCAGCCCTATCAGATAAAACAATCGGAATCAAAATCGGCCAAGAAATGACATTTGAGCACACACGGACAGACGGACGGACGGACGGACGGACGGACACACACACACACGCACACACGAACGGAGCCCGTTTCATAGTCCCCTCGCGAACTTCGTTCGGCGGGGACAATTAAGGTTATTGGAAATACAGTCACACTTTGTTAAAACATCAGGAAAAACTTTGGGCATTCTATCTGGCACTTCATTTTCAAGTTTTTCGCGAAGTCATGCTAACTTAACAAACAGCTTTATGAAACACCCCCGATGCATGAGTAGAAAGAGCAAAAGTTTCTGCACGAACAGTGTCCATTTTCGTTGCACGACAATATTGCATTTGATGCCAGGAATTCTAAAAAGGAGAATAAGCTTTAAAATTCTTAAATTGGCAACACATTGATGAGGGGTTCAAAAACATAGCTTTTTATCGAAATTGGCAATTTTTTCAACTTTTCGACAAAATTACCAGCCATTACACCTTATAAGAACCATGTGCACTAAAAGAAAAACATTGTTGCCAATTTGAAGAACAAAATGTGATCAATTTAGCCCTTAAATAATTCCTGTCCTGAAAGGGGGTAAAGATTCCAAGTACCACTTTCAAAAGGGCTGGGAACATTATAATAGGTCTGGATAGAACTATAGAGTGCATTCAACATCAAAACTGGGAGAAAACTTTCATGAAAAAAAAAAAATATTTGTGATTACCTTTCTACCTAAATTAACCATAGACCTGTCCTGAAAAGGCTAATGAATATGAAGTTCTAAAGACAAAATTATGATGAATCGTTAGACACTAGTAGATGTGATCAGTGGCAGATTTACGCAGGGGGAAAACTGGCTAGTGCCCCTTCTTTTGAAACCTAACTCACATACCATGAGTATGCAGGGCTTTATTTTGTCAAAGATATAGGTTTAGGGTTGCAATTTGGATCTAGGATAGGTATTAGGGTTAGGGTTACGGCTTGATAAAGTGTTTTGTCAAGGGTTAAAGTTAAGAATTCGGTTAATGTATATTGACAGTGGAGTAATTGTTGTCGTAGCATGGGGGTAACCTCGCTAGTCATAAGGACCGCTATTCATAAGGACCGCTATCCATAACGCGTGACTTAAAGTACACATTCAAAGAAAATCACAAATATGATAAATAATGTATCACTAGAAACTGGCAAGTTAACAGATAGCAATCGTATCAGTTTAAAGTCAACTACATATCAGGTAATTAAACAATAATACAAATAAAACTACCTCCCAGCATCTGCGATATACAAGCGCTTCGCCAAAAAAATAACAATGTTTCAATGACGTCAATAAAGGGAACAATCCTGTCCAAGCAGACGACGTCCCATAAAGAATGAACATAAGTGCAGTGCAGTTATTTCTCAAATTATAAAGAATTTAGTGTATTCAAACATGCCCATATTTCACACCATTCTAAAATGGGAATGAAACAGATTCTGATTACTGAAATCTTTTGTTTGTAAATATATAGGATGAGGGTTAATGAACAATCAAAGAAACCACACTTTCAAATTGAAAAGCCCGCTGAATGATTGCAAGGACGGTATTTATCCCTCATTCAACGCCGAACGTCCAGCGGTGTATGCAGCTGTGAATGAAATGGCGTCTATTTTGTTTACAAGCAACTGATTCCTTTATTCTTGTAACGCTTCATTTTCCATCCAAATAAACCAATGCACGGGGGTTTAGAGTGAGGCAATATATGGATTAAACATAATAGACTAATGCTAGTGAAGTGAAATAACTGAAGAGAAGATGACAAAACAGGCACTGAAAATATGTGAGATGTTAAGGGACATCGTCTGCTTGTGCAATTAACGTCCTCCCTTTGACGTCACACATTTCAGCGGCTTTCGGAGAGCTGTTCAGGTGCTATGTCGGGGCTGTATTTTAGCAATTTGTAATTGATAATAATCATTACTTCGAATGTTTGCAAGCGTCGAATTTTGACAAACTTGTCCGGTCTAAGCTTCACCTACGCAATAATGGAAATTAAGTCAGTTTTAAAAATCAATGAATATCTACTTTAATGAATAGCGGTTTTGTACGAATAGCAGTCCTTCTGAATAGCGAGCAAACCATAGACAAATTACCTCGCTATTCATAAGGACATCCATTCATAAGGACCACTATTCATAACTACTCATAAGGACCGCTATTCATTTAACACGCGTTAAATGAATAGCGGTTTTCTATGAATAGCGGTTCTTGTGAATAGCGAGCGGACCCCGTAGCGTGTGCCATATCACAGACATGCATCCACCCTGATATCAACTTGATTTTAAGAGAAGCAGAAAACATTAAGAGACAGATCAATGCCCTGTACTGAAAAAATCATAAATTTCCATTTTCTCTAAAGAAAATGTTTTATCATACATGCATCCTCGATATAATCATTTCACTTACCGTATGCTTTACACAACACCTATATGATGCAAATCTATTCCCTCATCAAAAACAAAGAAAATGAAAATCTAAGAACTTTTGTATATTATAGAGCAAATGGGAGAGGAGCTTGCAAGATACGTTACGGAGTTGCCAATTTGTGTTTGATTGATTACAACTTCAAAAATTCAAAACTTTCTTATTCTTATGGGATTTTGCTCAAACTTTAATTGATCTGTTTCTTTATTTTTTCTGCTTCTTTTATAACCAACATTATCGTGGTGGGCCTAAATCTACACGGAAAATGTGAGAAATGCAATAATTTTCATGCACCAAGCAAAGAAACCTTTAACATGCTGAATCCTAACCATTGCATTACCGGAAAAGATAAGTATATATTTTTCATCCCTCCATACATGTACTTATAGAAAAAAAAAAAGATTGAATCTAACATGTACATGTAGCTACATAGCAATACTACCTACAGGTTCCACTGATCTTTGTCATGACTGCAATCTATTATGGTACTAAAACAAGTAAAATCATATAACTGTTCTAAAGTCACACTTATAAATAAACAGAGACAAAATACGTAATCCATATTGTAAAAATCTTAAAGAAAAACACGATATGATTTATCGTGAAGGTTTAACTAGTAACTACACTTTGTACTTCTAAAATGTTTTGGCATTAGAAAGGGGAAAGAGAAACTGTCTGTTGCACCATTGGGAGAACCCTGCAGTTTGGGGGGGGGGGGGGGTTCAGTTTGGTGTCATTTGCAAACTACATGTACATGTCTTAGGAAGCTATTAGGATTTGAAACTATCAGTTTCAGAGTTTTAGGGAAGCATCCCCCACCCCCTGAAATGTTTTTCAAAGAGTTCTGCAACATAACAATTACAACGCCAAAACAAAACATTTGGGCAGTAATGTTGTCCGTCACACTCGCAGGCTGAAATTTTAGAAATGAAGGGAATAAATAATGACGAAATTGAAAATGACAAATATTTTGGCCAAAATGTTTTTGAGAATGCTCACTGGATGATCATAAAACAACATGCAGTATTTTCTGAAAACATTACTGAAAACACAATACTGAGCAGCAAAATAGGAAGACTGATTATTAATTTCGTAAAATTCATGAAATCACGGCAAGATGATTAAAACTGTATTGCATAGAAATGTTATGATTACATAATTCAATATACTTGGTCTCAGTCCTAGTAGTTCAAATACATGTGCATGTCAGATGCAGTAGACTAACTAACTTTAGATAGTATGCATGTACCTTGACTTCTTTTGAATACCCTGCACTGCTCAGGTGATTTCTGGGCAAAGCAACAACAATCTGACTTATTAAAATGCAATGCAATGTAATAAATCATAGCAGGTGAATTCAATTACTCTTTGAACGAAGGGAAAACATCCACATAAATGAAATGTTGATCTTTGGCTGGCAAAATCAGCTTATATACATAAAACCATTTATCAAATTTATTTATGCAAAACAGGCTGAGTTGTGATTTTTTAATACTGATGTAACATAGTTTTTATCATTCAATAATTAAATCTTTTCCTCATTCTTATCAATCAATTACATATTGCCATTAATTCACCAACTTCCTTTGCATGTATTGTTTTGAAAGATTCCTACATTTTAAGATACTGAATTAAGTGAATTTCATCTCTCATTTCGTTAATAAGAATTCTAAATCCATTGCACAGATTGAAAAATACACAGCAAATCATTAAACATTCACAGAATAACAAATGTTGGCTTAACACAAGATAATCTAGAATTTCTTCCTTTCTCTTCCTTACTACTTACATGTAATCATGTGTGAGAGAAACAACAATATACATCTTTTCCATTACTCTCTCTATACTACTCCCTAGATAATCTAACTAGTATAAATATTTCCTAAGAATAAATAACATAGAATCACCAGTAATAATAATAATAATAATAATAATAATAATAATAATAATAATAATAATAATATCTACATCTATATTGTGCAAGTATCCAACAGAGGGGATGCTCAAGGCACCTACAAAGTACTATTATTACCCTAGCTTTAGCCCAGATGACCCAAGGCACTGAAAGCATTCAAGGAATAAATTCCTACCAGGTACCCATTTACTACACCTGGGTGGAGAGTGGCAAATGTAGATTAATGTCTTGCCAAAGGACATTGCCATATGCACCATATAAAACCTTTAGCTTAATTTCCTATGTGAGTCTCTCTCAATGGAAAAGTCTTGCGGTCGATCTGGAGTCATGTGCCTATTAAAGAGAGAAGAGTTATTGTAAAACTGGTAACTTGCCTGTGCATCAAATTTTCACAAATTTTGCAAGGGGTCCAGTTACACATGTAAGTGAAAGTTTCAAGTTACAAAAACAGTCATCGCTAAGAGCTCTTGAAAGTTTCATGCTGCAGCAGTTTCTGGTTTAACAGTAGTCTACATTTTCAAGACTCAGTCAAATTCTTGGCATAGAAGCCTATCTATACTATCTTAAAAGGAAGCTTGAGTTCTGGGAAAGGTAAAAAAAAAATTGTGAGATTTCTCATTCTTATTATGTTAGTTTGGAAGATTATCATAGTAGATATGTCCCCTGAAAAGGATTGCTTTTCAAATGCTCTCATATTCGAAATATGACAAGACACAGCTGAAATGTTTGGGACAAACATTTGTGCTTAGTCCCATATACATATTTCTGTGTGCAGTGCATTTGAGTCTCAGCAGAATTGAGTCAATTTCTTATCATTTTGGTGATTCTAAAACCTTACCATACGCCAATTCTTATGTGCTATATAATGAACCTTTCCAAATTGTTTTGAGACAGTTTCTTTCACAGTTCAATATCATGACCAGAACTCAACTTTATCTTTAAACACCTTCTTTTACTCAAGTCCACATTAGTTTCCAAGTACTGGCTGCTCGTATAGACACTCTCATCAGTCATTATGAAAAATGATCCACCTTGTAGATAAAGTAACATATCAGCCTCTCAAAATCAAACTTATCGTCTTTATCCGTCTCCACGACCAGCGTGCTAAGAGACGTGTTCGGGCATCCATCATCGATCAGCCAGTCGCCTTCGGGGATCTCGACGTTGACGATGCAGTGGAGGTACTTGAGGAAGCTCCTGATCATGAAGCCGTGCGAGGAGACGAGAACATGAGGGAGTATTCGTGCTGCCTTGTCCTCCCCGGTGAATTCTGATACAAATACCTTGGATGTAGTCCCACCTGCTGGCTTTGGTGTGGTATCAGTGGTGCTTGTGGCCCCTTCAGAGGTATCTGAGCTCTTGGCAGTATTGGCTTTGTTAGTTTCCTGCATCTTAACACTCTTGCACATGTCGTTGAGGAAGTCGATAAATCTTTGTAATGCCTGGTCAAATAAAAGAAACCACCATTTAATATTTTGTTAATTGATACATACTGGTCTATTAATTTTTGCCTCTAAAGCCTTGGTGAGTTTTAAACCAAGTGCTTCCAGCCTTCAGCTGAAAATTGCCTGGTTTGACTACAAATAAGGAGATAAAAACATAACAATTACCTTTCTTTGCTATCACTCCTTTCATAGTGTTTCTATTGAAATCATTTGGCAAGTATAATTTATTTGTAGTCTTGAACCTTGCTTAAAATTTTCAGAAGTCATGATTCCCTTTAAAAAAAATAAAAATTAGATATTGTACCTGTTCCGCTGTTTCTCCCCCTTCTACAACAAACTGTCCCACACAGTTCTGAAGTGCATGCTGGTAGACATCGAAAGACATTCCTTCATAAACTCCGAAGCTCTGAGGGGAAAAATGGAAGATAAACTTTATAGTTAAGTCACTAGTTAGCACCTTAGTTATAGGTAAACAAAAGTGTACAGCCAAGATTAGGAATTCAGTGAAGATCTGAGATGCATGCATGACAGAATAAAATCAAATAACCCATTTATATCAACAGTAAAAAAGAATTCAAGGTTCCTACATAATACCTATATTTGCAAGTTATTGTGGTATGGTCCTAAGTAGTGTGCTCTCATGTGGAATTTGATCCTTTTCGGGTGTTTACCCAATATCAGGTGTTGTAAAATACCCAGAGTGGACTTCAGTTTTATGACCAACAGGCCTTATGTAATGCTCTGCATTTTCCACCCATCGCCCATAATGGTAAAGTAATTATCTCACATTTCCCTCACCTGAAGACTCTCTGAGTGATCGAAACCAGGGGGTATTTCTCGACTAGACAGCAGGTTTGCTGCGTGCCAGACTTGTACACCGAGTAATATTTCTGGTGCTTTCCACCAAGTCTGGTGTCAGTGAATTACAACCAACTGCACATGGAAGCTGCCTACCATATACCTTTGAATATTCTTGCAAATCAAAGGCTGCAAAACATAAGAACCTCCACCACTATAAAGCTATTCACACATTTTGAAAACGCTAAGTACTGCAACATCAGAATCTTTCACAACATGAAAATCCCCCAATTCTTCTTAACAGTTATTTATGTAGCAAGAGATGTAGCAAGAGAACCTTTTCACAACTGCAACATGCACCCTTGTAATAAAAGGCATCATGGCATGAAACCTTTGCTAATCTAGACCACTCACAAATTCCAGGAAAGTTTTTGGTTTAACATTTATAAGATTAGTAATACATGTAGTGAAGATGCACAGGTCTAGGCAAACTCACTCGTTCCCGTAGTCTTTTGTCTTTCACGATCTCCAGATTTGGGTTGAGTCCAAGCTCTACTACTTTCTGTACAGTCTGCAGAAAAAGCAAAGACAATGATACAGAATTGTAGAAAACAAAAAATAATGAAATCCAAGTGGGCTTTTACAAAGGTTTGAGAGAAAAAGAATATCCTAGATCAGAAATAAACACACTGAAATGCAACCATGTTCTACTGTGATATATATTGAAACAGGAAGTTGGACAAATTTTGCAATTAGAAGATTAAACTTATCTAGAATCTTACCTTAAATCCAGGGTAAAATTTAATTACACATATAACATGGCATTTGAATACGTGTTATGACTTCCAGTGAAATTGAAAGAGGTCAAAACTTACACATTAAATTTTTCAGGTCAAGGATAAGTGTCTCATTAAAGGTTCCCTTTTATGGAATTACAAAGGAACTTCAATTAGTAGACTTTTCTACTGTGAATCCAGATCTGTCAACCATTTTACCTGAATTCCATTCATTAATCTGTAAACTTGAAAATAAAAAATTAATTGGGAACGCCCCTAAAAATTTTGGAAAATCGGTCCAGTGATCGATGACGTCACACTCAGAATGCTTGACTCCACGCAAGCTGAAAGTGTGTGTGTAGGCTATTGAACTTCGTGTAGATCCTAGCTTCGACTTCGTGCCATTACAGCCCTTCATTTTAGTTTTTTTAAATCCTATATCAACGAACGATAACATCTTCTTCAGACAGAAGAAATAAAAGAGGAATTAGGGGCACGGCCGTATTTGTTTGAACCAGACATGTCGGATTCTGATTATATGACAGAGACGTCCCTGATTTCAATAACGGAGAAGATATCGACGGGAGACTTGGGAATTATAACTAGTAATTCCTTTTGATAATTAGATTGCCGATTAAATTTTAATTTACGCATATCCACCAATTATGAATCTTGTTTGCGCTTGCAAAATGCCCCAGTCCTGATGAGGCTGAGCTGAAAGCTGATCGAGGCAGTGAGCTCGACGTGCGCAGGTGTACACGCCGTGCCGTTCGGTCGTTCGCCTGCTGACCCTGCCTGGCCTGGGCTTGGGTAGGGTTTTACTGGTGCATGGGGTGGTAGCGTTTTGTTTCTAGTAAATTCTAACATTGATATCCAGAAAACCCTTAGCTCTCCTGTTACCTTGCATGTTTTCATTGTGCTGCTATGAATAATAAGTACCGGTAGACTAAGTTAGTGTAGGTACAGTGATAGTTGATCAATAGATATATGATCAATAGATACCGTAGATCAAGTTTGATTTTGGGGATGGCATCTTGCTTCAGGGACGGCATATCTTCTTGATGCCAAACACCGCATGCAGCCCCGTACTATCGAGGAAGTCCTCCGCACAAATGTGCTCGGAACACACGGACACTGCGGTCACTCGGCCCCTTCCAATTGACGCGAGTTAGTTTCACTTTTGAGGTCCATTTTCTTTTAATATTTGGGTCTTTGAGGAATAAATGTAGACTTACACTCTCCTTTGTGATGTTGCTGCAACCTGCAAAGACACAGCGTTGCGGCATACTTCGATTTAGAGGTGGTTTTCGAGGTGGTATATAACTGCAAGTTAGTTTGCACGCGTGATATATGCAAGATATTGTAAACAAGCACAGGCGCTGTCGGTTTGTGACGTCACACGTCAATCATGCTCGAAGAACGAGAATTTGGGGTTTAAAAGGGGGCGGAGCTTAGCAGACTCGTTTAGGCCTGAATACGTGGGGAAAATATTATCTTAAAAATATTCAGATATGTATTCATTGCAAACGGATGTCATTTTTCAATTTAGATGAGTATCATGTACAAAATAACAAAAAACAAAATAATGATAATGTAAGCGCTTTGGTATATTCTTGTAAAGCGCTTTATAAGCAACCGTTTTTATTATTATTATTATTATTAAAATAACAAGAATTAGAATTTCATAAAAGGGAACCTTTAAGGGCAATGTTTTTCTACTTTGCATCCAGATACATATTTAGTTCACCATCACAATTTATAACAATGATGATGATGATGATGAAATAATATGGTCTTATTCATGCAGGGTAGCCCCATCAATATTTGTACTTCTCTCTCTCTCTCTGAGGGTACTATTTGTGTAATGGTAACTATTTGTGTACACCGTACCATTTGTGTAATGGTACGGTGGCAAAAAGTCATTACAATACAGAGGGGGACTGGGGTGATGAAGACACGAAACAGAAGATGCTCGGAAACCAGAAAATAAAGTTGAATCCCAGATTTTTATTATATGATAAAAAATGAAATGAATTCATCGAGAACTCCCACTAAAATTGCCCCAACTGGCTTGGCTTTTGAATTAAGTGGTAAAGTATACAAATATTAGTTCTTTGGAGGCTGGGTAAAGAGCAAAACATCAGAAACAAAATGTGGCAAACAAAATATGTCAACAAAAAGTGGCCATGAGCCATCCATTGACAGGTCCTTAAAGGGAAAGTTCACCCTGAAGATTACTTGAGTTTAAAAAATGCAGAAAAAATAAAGAAAAATATTGGCGAAGGTTTGATGAAAATCGGTCAAATAATAAAAAAGTTATGAGTATTTAAAGTTTTGGATTTGTGACGTCACATGCGAGCAGCTGCCCATTGGTCATGTAATAAATATTCCATATATTCGCATTTTTTTTTACGTTCCACGATAAATTAATATTGTTTCTTTTCAGAATCTAGTATTGAATAACATTTCTGACAATATATCAAATGCACAGACGAAAATATTCTAAATTTTCTGAGAAAACTGTATTTTATGGAATATTTATCACATTACATAATGGAGGAGCTGCTCGCATGTGACGTCACAAAATCAAAAATTCAAAAGTCCATAACTCCGTTATTCTTTAACGGATTTTGTCCAAACTTTCGCCAATATTTTTCTTTATTTTTTCTGCATTTTTTAAACTCAAGTAATTTTCGGGGTGAACTTCCCCTTTAAATACTCAAAATACAAATTATCCAATACAAACTCCCATTTAGGCTTCCACCTCCAAAAGCCCCAAATAATCACAGACTTGTACCCCAATATCTCTCACAAGGCTCAAACCAATCAGAGAACAACCCAAACCAGTTGAGCTCACATAAACAATAGAGCATGTGTCGAGGTGTGGCTTAAAATAGGTGGAACCTACACCTCCCAAAATATGTAGGTCACTGAAATTGACAAGTCAGGTGCCAAGGAGACACCTTTTATATTTGAAATACCAAAGATTCTCAATGGTATCAACTTGGGGAAAATACTCGGACAGATCGATGCCCACCTGTCCAATTCAAAATACTGTCTTACCTTCTATTAAAACCCTCTCAGCTACTAAACTAACCCCAGCTATCTTACTAATACAATGCCCCCATGAGGTCAATATTATCCAAAAGTGCATCGCATTACATTTCTATTTTTATTCCAGCATTGCCAGGTACCCATTTAATACACCTGGGTCAAGCGGGATGTAAGCACTGAGCAAAGATCAAACCTCTCAGATGAGAGTGAAAAACCCTTCACTAATACACCACGATGCTCCCACCTCCCACTATGAATCCTTTCATCTGGGAATCAAAGTAATTACAAACCTGCACACATCGGCTCAAGTCACTGGAGAAAACATAGTCAAACTTCTCATTAGCGAGGTAAGTGGCTACCCCTTTAGCTTGGCTATGGCCTTCGGCATTGAGAGGTACATCTGCTTGACCTTGGCATTTCAACTGGGCATTCCAGTCAGTTTCACCGCTACAAAAGCAAAAAAATAAAAATGAATAAAAGAATTGTCATTTACAAATTATACCTTTTGTGTTATTGAGCAGGGTTTATGTGCCAATATCAAATTTGGATCTACAAGGTGCAAGTACAAAGCACCTTGGATCAAGTTACTGCTGCCTCCTCCACCCCCCCCCCCCCCATCCTGGCCTAGGGGTCGTTTCATCAAAGCGTCATAACGACAAGATCAGCGAAATCTCGACGCTCTCACTCAACTTGTCCGCTAAGTGTTTCACAAAGCCGTCTTTGCCAAGACCAGCGACAAATTCCCTGACAAGTGACTTGTCGGTGCTCCAAACCTGTCATATCTTTTCATAACGCCATCACAAGCCAGCATTTAGTTAGTCTATGGGCTGCGAAAAAATGAAAACTGTAAATTTAGAGAAAAATTACTTTCTGATTTCCAAGCACTTTCCTTTATAAAATATTTTTTTATCAATACTTATATTATAATATTGTACATATGCACAATATGTTTTTATGGCATCTTGAGTCTTGACCCCCTGACAAATAAATGAGATTAATATAATTTGTCTTCACATCAGTCTACCATAAAAGTGGCATCAAAAACGGAAGTCTGTATAGATCTAAAGACCCATGTGAATGATGACAATTTGTCATTTATGTATTTTCCTTATATTTTTCCTTTTCAAGCAAAGAATTGATATAACTTATATTACATGCATTTTTGATAAATAAATATTAAAAATTTGGTCATAAAATATCTTAATTTAATCATTTTCTCATAACTGAACAATTCTGGGCGTCCATTCCATAATTCGTCAATTATGGTATCCTTTTACTTATAAATCTAGATTCGTACATCGCAAAAGCATCTCTGAGTTTTCTCAATTCTAAGATGCCATAAGTAACACATTTTTTTGTTTTAACGGAATACTTGTATCATAAATATTAATTTTTGCTGCCATTTTCGACATTTTGGAACAGTTTGGCAAAAACTGAGCCCCATAAATCCAATGGGTTGTGATAAAGAAGACTATAATTTTTAGCCGATGGGCGATGCGATGAGTATCTATATCACTGACTGACAGTAGAGGCGCACAGCTGATATCCGAGACTGTTTCCTATTTGGGAGACCATCTCTATCAGTATTATCAGAGACTTTTATGTCAACATTTTTGATAGCCTATTTGGCAGACAGTCTCCCATTTAGGAGACCAATTTTCTTTGTTTACATTTTGGCAAAGGGATTACCTTGGCTCAAAATAAAAATGTGATAAGCAGATTCCTCATGAAAAAGTACCCCTTTTGACTGTGTACTTTAAAAATCCCATGTCAACTTTTGTTGTCATAACATTTTTTGTTATGATATCCACACAAAACAAATGGGCTTCTGATTTCTGAGAGGAAATAATTTGGCAGAGAAAAAGTGCCTTGTTGTTGGTTGCATTTCTATCGTCCTCTTGTTAGCAAAGTCTCAAATATCAGAGACTGTCTCCCAAATTGGCCGTGCGCCTCTACTGAGCTGTTGACAGTGTTGTTCATCATGCCTTTGTGAAACAGTTTGCCAGGTCCATGACATTTCCGTAGATCGCTGACAAGATAAGAATTATGACTGTCATGGAGTTGATTTGATGCACTCGTGTGTCTGAACCACTCAGCCCCACTTGAAACTATGCAGCTGCAACCTGCTGTAATATATCCAGCCAAAATATCAGATCAAAATAGTGAAACTCAAAATATTACTTACCAGCAAGTTGTCTGTGAAAGTCCCTCTTGTTTGGTGACCAGCAAAACCAATGATTCAGGGAATGTGGAATTTTAAGCATCAAATTTTGTGTTCATTCTATTTTTCTGTTGAGACTGATTGATCCTTCTGTACTGCTGCCCTCTCTCTGTGGAGAGAGGAAATCTGCATTTGTTTACTGTGGCTGGCAGTAGTACAGCAGTAGAGGGCTGCCCTTATGTGTTTTCACCATTACCATATTGGTTTGGGAGGACAAGGTTATATTATAACCTTGTTCATTGGATAAGTGATTTGATGAAACAACCCCCTGCTCACTCATGGGCCCTTGCCTATATGGGACTGTGTCCAACATTCACTGTTGCAGCAGTCAAAAACAGACAACAAAATTGCTCTAAGCAAGATTTAATTTTCTTAAATTTGCTAGATTACCTGATTAATGGACTCTTCCACTCTTACTGTGCCACAAATTAGGGGATTCAGAATTGAAAGTGAAATTTTAAATAATTATTTTCCTCTCCTGTATGAATGATCTAGCCTGGAAAAGGGCCTGCAGATACACACAATAGCTATTGAAGCCTATTCACCCATAAAAGAGCAAGTCTGAGTACAAGGTTATCTTCAGATAAGCTTGTACACGTATAAGTGGATTCTTCTTCTTGTTCTCCCTCCGCTTTTGTCGGAGATCAGCAACAGAGTATTGCGTGTACATGTAATTCAGCAGGTCAATTAATCATTATATTCAGTGAGAGGAATTAGAAAGAGACGAGATACGGTTTATATGAATATTGTAGATAAAGAGTAGAGTAGTTGTGTTCAGCTCATTGTACAATAGAGAAGGGAGGTAAAGAGAGCTTGGTAAGAGTATGGCCTTTGTAAATGCTCTGCTCTTGGTTTGGTCATAGAGGGAGACCCCAAACTAAAGCCCGTCTTAACAAACACTTATTAAAACGCCTCGACAGGGTGATACCGGGTTAGATTTCTTTACCCCTTCCTGGTAAGCCGCTCCTACTGAGGTGTTGACCGGAATCTACCCGGTATAATTTTGCCAAAATTTGACTAGGTCCAACGAGGGTAAAATCACGACTCTACCCCTGCTAATTCCGGACAGCTGTTCTGTTAAGCCGCTCTCGGGCTAGTTTCTGACCGGATAGCTCGACATTGCGCAATGACTCGTACTCGATTCTCGTGAAATATCACATTCCCCGCGTTTTGAATCTCCCGCGAGCGCGAAAGGAAGTCATGCAGTTCTATACGTTACTATGGGAACCTACCCGGTTAGGTTTTCAGCGAATGTCTGTTAAGACGGCGCGCCGGGGTGGACCACCCGTGGTTTTATGACCTGCTGCCCCGCTTTTTTAACCCGGCATCAGTCCCGACTCCGGCCGGACGCGGTCTATTAAAACGGGGCTTTAGTGCTACTGCTAGACCAGTCAATCTTCAAGTTTTGATCATATTTACCAGATTCAAAAGCAACAACATTTAGAATATAATCCACTTAAAATTATCTACTAGTATTTGGTAAACTTGCTTTAGAGCTGCATACAATGCACAACTTCAAGTGCAAATTGAATAAACAAATAATATTTATTAATAATATCCAACACAATTTTCCAGTACCTGGGACTAAAGTCTATTCATCACACGATTTACACTCTAAAAAATGCTGCAATCCAATTCTTAAACTAAAAAGTGAAGCATAACATGATAATCTAGAAAGACAAAGAAAACTTACTGCCTTAAAAATGTGAGCATGAACCTCATTTTGGCCTGAATTTAGATGTGCTCACACCGGTAACCAGACGGAAAATGACAATGATTCCGCGCATGCGTACTTCTTAACTTTTATATCTTGTGATCAACCTCATATGTTTTGAAGACTATTGTCGATTTTTACTTACAGAAAAGGAAACGCTTATATTGTGCTTTTATTGATTATAAAAAAGCATTTGATTTAATTGACAGGAAGTTTTTGTGGTTTAAATTGTTAAAATTAGGTGTGAATGGGAAAGTCCTAAATGTTGTTAAAAACTTGTACAAAAGCGCAAAGTCTTGTATTTCTGCCAACGGCACAATGTCTGATTTTTTCACTTGTAACGTAGGAGTTAGACAAGGTGAAAACCTTTCGCCGCTGCTGTTTGCTGTTTACTTAAATGACTTTCAAGAACATATTGCAAAATTGCATCCTGGCTTGAAAATGTTAAGTGAAGAAATATGCAATACCTTACAGGGTGAGGAGTTGGAGTTTTTTTCAAAGTTGATTTGCTTATTGTATGCTGATGACACAATCATTTTGGCAGAAAGCCCTGGCGAATTACAAGTAGCGCTGAATGCAGTACAAGGATATTGTAATACATGGCACCTAACAGTCAATGCAAGTAAAACTAAAATAATGATTTTTTCCAGAGGGAAAATTAGGAAGATACCAAATTTTACATATGGTCAAGAAAAAGTAGATGTGGTATATGATTTTGTTTATCTTGGAGTACAGTTTAATTATAATGGTACTTTCAAAAAGGCAATTTCAAAGCAGATAATACAGGCCAGAAAAGCTTTATACAGTATGTTGACTAAAGCGAAGCAAATGCAGTTGTCAGTTGATATTCAGTGTCATTTATTTGACCATTTGATTTTGCCTATCTTATTGTATGGTAGTGAAGTCTGGGGATATGAAGATATAAAGCAGATTGAAGTTTTCCATAGGAAATTCCTTAGAACTTTATTATCGGTAGGTTCATGTACCCCAGACTGTATGGTTTATGGAGAGACTGGGCGAGGATTGATTTTGAATCATGTGAAGTGCAGAATAGTCAATTTTTGGTCAAGAATATTGAGAGGTAAAGTGAGTAAATATTCATATGTCCTTTTGAAGTTCATTTCTGCCATTCATAAAGATGAACATTTGGGATTTACCTCCTCGTGGTTAAAATTCATTGAAGACACGTTAAATCAAGCTGGTCTATCCAATGTTTGGCTAAGCCAAAATAATGGATTGGGTTTAAATATTAATTCTTTGTTAAAATTAAGACTAAATGATATTTTTTGTCAGGAATGGAGAGACGCAGTATGGTCAAATCGTATTTGCACAAATTATAGAATATTCAAAGGCAACCATGAATTTGAAAGCTATTTACTTACTCTAAATAAAACCGATGCTTTTACTCTATGTAAGTTTCGGTGTAGATCACATAAATTACCTGTAAACAAAGGTCGATTTAATGCTAACACACCACATTGTGATATGCAGTGCACACTCTGCTTGTCTACTGATACAGGAGATGAATTTCACTATATTTTTGTTTGTCCATATTTTCAAAAGGAGAGACGTTTATATTTGCCTAAAAAGTTACGTAAGATAAGGTTTCCAAGTGCTTTGCACATGACAAAACTTTTTGATAGTAGAATCACTTCTCAGTTGAAGAATTTAGCAAGATTTACTCGCCTTATAATGTTGCAGTTTTCTCAGAAAACAGAGAAAGAAGATTGTTCAATCATCTTAGGTAGTACAAATAGAGTTGGACATAGTCCTACACGTACTCGTAGTGGTAGGATAGTGAAACAGCCTGCTTTATTAAACTTGTAAATAGACTGTACTATACTTCAAATATTATTGTCATTATCTATGTATACTTCATATATTATTTTCACTATCTACGTATACTTCATATATTATTGTCACTATCTATGTATTCATTGTATTTACAAGTTGGTTACATTGTTCATTTTTGTACTCTTATACACTCTATTATCGTTTGTACCTTTGTGTCATTATCTATGTATAATGTACATGAATTGTATTCACAAGTCTGTTATACATTGTTGTTTATACTTCATGTTTGTTTGTACTCTCATACCCCGAGAGGGGGTCGAAAGAGTTAATAAAATTCTACAAAATTCTACAAATATGATTACAAATTCCCTCCACTTAAATATCTTTTTGTCCAGCAGATGCAGATTGGTGAAATAATTGTGCACTTTTTCAAAAAAGCATGAAATTTGGCATGTAGGTAGGTAGAGTTTTTGATCATGCTGAATAATTCTGCATATGGCCTGGGGACCATCTAAAATTCGGGCCTTGGGCCCCGTTGTGCCTTTAAAAAAAAGTAAATAAAATAAAATAATGGCCCTCTCATGGTATTTTCCTTCATAATTGATTTAATCATATCTAGTTTTGATATAGGCCTACTACGTATCATGGAGGATTTCCGGGCCTCAAAATTCATACAATTGCTTTAGGTGCCCATAATTTCAAATGCCAGGGCCATCCCATTTATCAAAATGTTACAAAGCCACTGATATGTTGAAGATAAGTAAAATGCTTCTAATTGTGATCAGTCAGACATTATGTCTTTGAAATTAGCAAGATTATGTGGTACAGGTGCCCGTTATGACCAAAAGGCCCAAGAAAGGCCCAAATTATTTTATGTGCAAAACATTTTTAGTCTTTGGTTTTAATTTTCTATAGTAGACAGCAATTTTGAAATCAAGGTCATATGAAAAGCCCACTTCTGCGGCACATAGGCCCATCGATGGCCCATTGAAGACAATATTATTCTTTTTAAAATGTAATCTATTCCCTCACAAGAGAATGGTAAAATTAAAAATGGCGACTGCTGAAGTGTTAAAATATTCCTATATGCATATGTCTCTTGTGTTTGGGCATTCTATTGGCAAGGCGGATAAGTTAAGCAGAATACCTCCAGTGTAGGGTCTCTTCAGGCAAGATGGCCGCTGGTCTGTTTCAAAATGTGGGCGCTTGCTGTGTCTTGAAACTTAAGGTATTAATGTAAACAGTAGGCCTACTATAGAAATTCCTGGATATTGCAACGTTTTGCCTAAAACAGCATTTTACTTATATTCAACAGATCAGTGACTTTGTAAAATTTTGATAAATGGGGTGGTCCTTCATTTTAAAATATGGGTACCTGAAGCACTTGAATGAACCTTGAGGCCCGGAAATCCTATCAGGACTAATATGAATAAATAAATTATGTATCAAAAATACCCTAAGAGAGCTATGTTTTTTTGTTTTTTAAATGGGCACTAAGGCAACGGACCCCAGGGCCCAAATATTAGGTGGCCTCATATCCAGAAATATTCAGCATCAAAAACTCTACCTACATGTCAAATTTCATGCTTTTATGAATTTAAGTGCACAATTCCTTCTATTTTCAGCACCAATCTGTTGGTCTATTTTAAGGCCTTGAAAACATATCTCTTTAGCAGTTTGTAGTTGTAACGTTGTTTTTCTTACCATAAGTATTTGTAATTGAAATTATTGTAAGCGCTTTGGGCCTTATGGGAAAAGCGCGGTATTTATAAGTAATAATGACAATAATAATAATAATAATAATTGTTCCTTCATGTTCATTCCATGGATCAGTAGATGTATTCTCTTTATTCTGATTGGTTTAGCCTTTATGATTAATCAGTTAAAATAACGTAGTATATTTATAGAAACTCATTTATATTCATTAAATGTGTATATTCATGGTATTCCTTTCATTTGCAAATTAAGTTATTTGAATATTTATTATTTACCACTGTACACTGTAAAAAATAATATGCCCATTGGTAATTTTTACTTATTTTTCTCATGTAGAATTTACTTCAAAACATAAGTTTTGCCACTTACGCACTCGATTTAAGTCTTACTAACTCAAACTTTCAATTTAGTAGAATATACGTAAAATTCTAAAGTAAAATAAATATGAAAGAAAATTTAAGTAATTTCAACTTGTATCAATTTAGTAATGTTAACTCAAAATAAGAAGTTATACATATTACTCAAACAATTTATGTTGATTGTACTTATCTTTTTTAAGTGAAGACTGATGCAGTGCGTAATATAAGTTAATTTCATGAATATTCATTGAGACCAAATTCATTTCTTTTTTTATATAAAACAATTCTTTTTTGTGGTGAAGAATGAAAATTTAAGAAGTTTAAAATATTTCCTAATTCATTTAAGCAAATTTAAGAAGATAAGACAATTTTTAATTGTCACTCAATTTAAAACAAATCAAAACATGATATTTCAGGAAAATTGTCAACCAATTTTCTTTTAAAGATGATACGATCGAGTATAAATAGAATTCGGAGCCCTTTCAATAGTTGTCAAATCAAAGCGTAAGTAATAGTATTTGTTGGTGATGATGATAGATAATTGGTTAAATCCTCAATCATGTCAATTGAAAAAGTGTCAGTGAATGTTAGATGGGTACACATTTAAACATGTCATTTTTAAAAAATTGTTATCTATCATGATTACAATACTTAAATTATTTACGTTAATGTAACTCACTTTAACTGAGTAAAAATTTATTTAGCAAAATAAGTAAATTCTACTTAAAATTTCCTGTGACAAATACTTATAATAATCAAGGCAATCTGTTGACATAAATTTTTTGAGTAATTTCAACGAATCTTTTTGTACAGTGTAATACAAATATACAGCCCTGGAAAAAATTATTAGACCAAGCTCCAATTATAGAGGTAAACAAAAATTATGACGCATACAAACGAACAAAACTTACATTTTCAGTTGAATCTCCTCCTTAATGAATAACATATCACAGAAATCCTAGCTTGCTATTGTGGTATTTTATTTCCTTAGTACCATAGAAATTACATCATCAGTCTTGGTCTATTAATTTTATCCATACAGCTGCTGATGAGATTTCCGTTAACATTCCCGCAGCTCACTAAACTGCTTAATTGATTTCATATAGATGATTCTATTATACGTTATTATTCGAAACAGGTCCGAACAGAAAAACCGGGCAACGAGCGTATGTGAGCTCGAATACATTAAAGAAGAACATAAAACACGATAAAAACTACTTTCGAAAAATAAACTCAAGACAATTTCAATAGCCCTGTCTATCACCTTTAGAAATGTGCGAACATTACAATGGCGTATTACGTAATCCGAACCTGATTTCTATGGGCAGTACAATAATAGGCCTTTGAAATTGCCCTTGAGTTTATTTTTCGAAAGTAGTTTTTTATCGTGTTATAATTATTTAACAGGCTGGTGATACTGAAATGGAAACTTTCGATATCACCAGTCTGGAAAATTGTCATCAACAGCCAAGGAAAAAATTAATCAGTAGATCAAGAATGATGATGTTATTTCTGTGGTAAGAAGGAAACAAAATACCACAATAGCCATGATAGCAACTTAAAATTTCCGATGTGTTATTTATTGCTTCATAGGACACCCTACATTTGTTTTGATAATTTGCCTTAATTTATACACGGCTTTGTGTTCAGTTGACGTTGTTTTTTATCTGCTGACTATGTGTTTGTTTGTTTTTTTGATAATGATCCTATTATGTTTATGAATAAACTATTTGAATTCGTAATGCAATGCTCTATATAGATGGATGGGAGGAGGTGCAAAGAAATTAGAGAAAACGTAAGAAAGGGGAGGAAAAAAAGTAGAAGAAGAAGAAGAAGAAGAAGAAGAAGAAGAAGAAGAAGAAGAAGAAGAAGAAGGAGAAGAAGAAGAAGTAGAAGTAGAAGCAGAAGAAGAAGAAGAAGAAGAAGAAGAAGAAGAGGAGGAAGAAGAAGAAAAAGAAAAAGAAGAATGACAAAAAAGAAGAAGAAGAAGAAGCAGAAGAAGAAGAAGAAGAAGAAGAAGAAGAAGAGGAAGAAGAAGAAGAAGAAGAAGAAGAAGAAAAAGAAGGAGAAGAAGGAGAAGAAGGAGAAGGAAAAGACCAACAAAAAAAAACAAAAACAAAAAAAAAGAAAGGGGAGGACGAGATCGACGAGCTAGGTTGGAGCTCCTCTGAGGACTCGAGGAAGACCACGGAGGAGACACGAGATGAGGAGGAGATGAAAAAGAATAAAATAATTATTCAAAGAAAACGATAATGATTATGTTCCCAGCTATATCATCATATCAAGAATAACAAAGAATAATGCCGAAAATACACTTTCTCAAGACACTAAAATTGTTAAATTTTCCATGTAGAACAGGAGGATATATAGGCGCGCTTTACAAGAAATCATCATCATCGTCATGATCATGATCATCGGTACGGAAAGACTCTTCCTTAAAAATAAGGAAAGGAACGTACACTTATGTTATACTCTTCAAATGATAATCACTTGTCAACCTGGGGGGGGGGGGGGGAGGGGGGACTTTGACTGTATATTTTCCCTAAAAAAATTTAGAAACCCTAAAATATAGCAGATCAGACATAGGCCTATTATACTGAAATCCCCCCCCCCCCCCTCCCCAAAAGGAAAATAATAATTAAAAAAAAAAAAAAGGACTCGCTGGCGGATCGGAGGGAATGAGAGGACCTTTTGACCCTAATCTGTAAAATAATACGATGAAAATGATGAATGTGCTTTTGAATTACTAGAAGAAGCAGATTGTTTCCCCGTTGTTTTTATAACGCATTATATATCGCCATCCAGGGCCTGGGGAGCGTTTCATGAAGAGTTTTGTCTGTGAAAATCACCAACTAATGTTATAAGCTACTGAAAATCCTCGCATCTGATTGGCTGAGAGCAAATTAGTCAGTGAAAATCACCGACAAGACTCTTCATGAAACGCTCCCCAGGCTTCCGACATTGCCTCCCCCTGTTGGAGACGTCGAAACTAAAACAAAAATGAAAGTGAGATAAAAGAGAGAGAGAGAGAGAGAGAGAGAGAGAGAGAGAGAGAGAGAATAATTTTCTTTAAAAGAATAGAGAAAGGGAAGGGTAAAAGGAGGAATAAAGGGAAAAGCTGAGAGATGGAAAGAAAAGCTTGCTTGTACAGAAAGGGGGAAAAACAAGTCGTTTTTAGTTTCACTCGGATTATCCCCTCGGTTTCCAGTGGCACTATAGTCTAAAATTGACAAAAAAACGTACCTGCATTTTTTTCTTCGAGTAATTCTCTGTTATGAAGGGCTGAGGATTAGTGGTCTGTTTCCATATCTATATTTTCCGAGAAATTTTTCTTCCGCTCTATTATTTTCTCTCCCCATCACTTTCTTCCCTCCTGTTAATTCTCTCATTCGTTATACAAGAACACAGTTTGCTCTCTCTCTCTCTGTCTCTCATCTCTCCTCTCTCTCCCCTCCCTCTCTCCCCTCTCACTCTCTCTGTTTCTCTCTCCTCTCTCTCTCTCTCTCCCTCCCTCTCTCCCTCTTCCCTCCCTCTCTCCTCTCCCCCTGTCTCTCTCTGTCTCTCTCCCTCCCCCTCTCTCTCTCGTTTGCTCACCCTCTTCCACTCCACTTCTCTTTCTTTATTATATATTTTGTTATCACCTCTGCCTGGATGGGAATAATCCCGATCCTGATTGAGATCCACCAGGGATATACTAGTAATTATATTCGAACCCAAATCTTGATATCCATCATGAAAAAATAAATCAAAATGAATGAAAGAATGAATAAAGAAATACATACATAGATACATAAATAAATGAATAGATAAATGAGTAAATAAGAGAGTAAAAGAATACTACACTTCAATACAAGATAAGGTTGATAATCATTCTTACTGGTATTAAAAATAGAAACGATTTGATTTTCATCTAAATGCACTTTATGAACTTCAATGAAATAAAGATTACTTCATATACGAGAGTATAATTATAAGAGTATAATAAGAGAGTAATTCAAGACGGCAATTACACTTCAATACGGTTGATAATAATTCTTACTAATTGGTATTAAAAATGAAAGCGATTTGATTTTCATCTAAATGCACTTTATGAACTTGAAATAAAAATTACTTCATACACGTATCAACATGATCAGGTGAGGACATGTAATAGCCGAAAAGCCATTATCTTAAAATAATATTTTCTGCTTCCTGTAGCTACATATACAAAAGTCAAAAGTCATGGTTAATCTTAATAGCCCTGGGGGGTGTTTCATAAAGCTGTTCGTAATTACGAACGACTTTACGCACGACTGGTGATATGTTCTTGTGCTAAATGAGATATCCCAGATTTTCCCTGGTGTTTTAACATGTGGGACTGAATTTCCAATAACCCTAATCAATTTTGACAAATAATAAACTTTGCATTCGGATGCCTGTTTAACAGCAAGAATTTTAATCCACAAAGATCGGATTTCAACTTTAGCTGATGGGAATCAAAATGATTGAGAATCTGATTAGCACCCAAGAACAGGTACCAGTCGTGCGTAAAGTCGTTCGTAACTTTACGAACAGCTTTATGAAACACCCCCAGATATCTCTTAGGCAATTGTTTTTTTAAGCTATGCACCTTTAAGGGAATTGGGTGTTGGACCAAATCTCGACCAAAATTAATCTTTCCGACAATGAGGGTTCCAACTTTTTTCAAGTTAAAACACCCTCATCTTTTCTCATTTGCCAAAATAATTTGAAAATTACAAATTACATTCAAGATTTACAGGGGAAAAATGTGTTGATGTTGTGGTGTCACCACTCTTAGTAATGTGTTTAGTGATGCATGCCCTCTGTACTATTGTAGGGCTAAGAAATGACAGAGCTCACTTTTCTTGTAAATCTTCCTTCACGGATGTAGACCTACATATATAAGAATGAAGGATAGTTCTACAAACAATTGGCCTGAATACTACAACGCTGATATATCACTATGCCATGATGTACATTTTCAAAGATATGCTTCATGCACTCTTCCCATGCATGCATGATCCCAGATTGACTTGGTTTTGTATTTCACCATGCCTTGCATTTGCTCATCTCTATAATTAATGTAATTTCGCATACCTGAAGAGGCCAACCATGCTGTCATAAAGAAAAACATACAAACAAAAACAAATCAATGGCGTATTTGGGGGCCGGGGGACTCCCTCAGCAAAACCCAATCTGGCATTAATTTATACCCAAAAGGCACCTGAAAAAAGGTAATAACTTTTTATTTTGTTATTATAATTATTATGATTTTATTTCATTATTATGATTTTATTTTATTATTATGATTTTATCTTATTATCATTTAATTTTCTTTTTGCTTTTCATAGAAGTTTCGGACTTGACCCCCTTCCCCTCCCTTCCCCTCCCCTCCCCCCTCCCCCTCCCCCCCCCCCTCCCCCCGCGAATACTGGATCCAACACCGTAAATGAACTTGTAATATAGTAAAACTTGAAGCATTCTTTAAGCTACAGCGCTATAGATGCAAATTATTAGCATGCAATCCCAATAGGTTCATTATCTCCTAATCATCATAATACTCTTCAATTTCATCATAGGCGGCCTTGGCACCGGCCGCAGCCGCACCTGCTGCTGCAGGTAGCGCGTAGCCAATCCCTGCTGCTCCAGCAGCTTGTAGCGTAGCGACCATTCCTCCAGCCGCCACACCTCCCCCGTTGGCGATGGCCGCAGCGGACATCATACCGGCTGCCGTGGTTCCAGCAGCAATGCCAGCCGAGGTGTAACCGATAGCAGCGAGAGCAACGGGTCCCCCAACGGCGACTGCTGCGGCTGCTCCTGCCCCGTACAAGATGGCTTCAAATAGGTCGGCATTGGCGCCGTTCCTGTTCGATATGTTTAGACACAGGAAAAAGAAAAAGAGAAATAATATATTGATTGATAATGATGGTGAGATATTCATAAGATAGGCCTACCATTCTCAGATGTTTTCAGAGGATCTGTGGCGGATTCCGGGGCCCGAGGAGGAGGGGGGGGGGGGGGGGGCTGGACACGTGCCCCCAGGCCGTCCATTAAATCGAATCTGAATGAGTATTAAAAGAAAAGTGCCCCTGAAAATCAGAAAATGTGATAATTTCGTTTTAGAGCTATTTCAGAAAAATTAAAAGTTTAATGAACCCCTGTTTTAAATTTTTTTTTTTTTTGCTGGCTTGCTTGTTTATGAAAAAAATGATTTAGCGGCAAACCTCTTTCCCCTTTTTGCGATTCGATCATTTCTCTCTCTATTTCTTGTTTTGTTATTCCTTGCTTTTATCCTTCTATATCAATCATCTTTCCATCCTTCCTCTCGTTATGATATTCTTTGTTTCCTTTTATCATTTTCTCCCACTTTAATCTTTATCCTTCTATCATTTCTGTCTCTATCCTTCGTTATGTTTTACCTTTTTTTATCCTTTCCTTTCTCTATCTTTCATGATATTATTCTTTTTTAGAAATGATTTTCTGCTCTCCATCTTCTTACTTTCTTTAAGCCATTTAAAATTTTTATCCTATCTTTTTTTCTTTTCATCTTTCCTTTCGTTTTTTTCTTTTCATCTTTCCTTTCGTTATGTTATTCTTTTATTCAAATTATCATCTTTTCTTCTATCTTTCCTAATGTTACTCTTATTATTATTATCCTTCTATCATTTATGTCTCTGTCTTTCTTCATGTTATTCTTTGTTTTAATCCACTTATCAGTCTACAATTTTCCTTTTGTCGTTTTCTTTCTTTCCTTCCATCATCTTCTCTTCCATCTTTCCTACCCTTCTATCCTCTCTCTATTGTTCATGTTTCTCTTTGTATTATCCTCTTACTGTTTTCTTTCTTCCCTTGTTTTTCGTTTTTAGCCTAAAAACGGGAAAATCGTACTGAGATGGACACTTTAGCAATTTGCCCCTTGAAGACACCATACAATTTAATGTTCGAAAATTTCTACCCAGCGAGCCGCGCCACGCCGCCCGCGACCCGACTGTTTAGTAAAAGCCCCCATTCGCCTACAGATTGATCCGCCTATGCATGCTTGCATCAGGTTATGATATTCGTTCAAGGAAAGTCCCTGGAAGTCATGAACAAAGACGACTAAAATAAGTAGATAGAAACAGTGATACTAAAAGTAATACTTACAAAATGAGGAGCGCGAGGAAGCATACAGCGAACTTCTTCATGATTAATAAGAATGATGGTTTGCTTTCAGCTGAAACTGATGGTGGCAAAAGAGAGATAAAAAGAGGATGATAATGAAGATAAAAGGAAAAACAGACGATGACGACGACGACGATGATGATGATGATGGATGGTGATTCATCCATAGTTTAGCGCCCCGTTTCTGCTGAAGCCTTTAAAAAAACGACAAGAGAAAAGATGAAAAGGGTTGAAGAACAAAGAAGACATAGAGAGCAAGAACAAGAGGGAAAGAAGAGGTACCTAAGAAAAGAAGGAAAAATAGGAATGAAAGGGCTTGGAAAAAGAGAAGAAAACGAAGATATATAAAAGCTTTCAAACTACAGTCATTAATAAGAGTTCATATCGACCTGGAAACCAAATGATTCATTCACAACATATAATTTCTTCACTTATCTATTTTTGTCCTAAAATCTCAATCTTAGCATATATCTAAGAGGACTGTGCACGGACCTAATAATGTTTTACCCATCAAATTCCATCAAAAACTAATTCTATAATTTCCAAATGAAATACTTTTGTAATTTGTTCGCTTTCTGCGATATCTGTGTTTGAAGATTAATTATTTTGGCGCTAAAATTAGGTAGATACAGGGGGTGGGGTGTTAAACGACCGCTCCCCCCCCCCCCCCTTGCGGAAAAACACAAACAAATCGTTTGAGGGGCAGAAATATGGCCCCTCCTTTACATCGGGAGAGCCGGAGGAATTCCAGCGAGGGAAAAATAAGGGGTAAAAATCTTATGGATTTTTGTTTGTTTGTTTGTTTGTTTGTTTGTATTTAGCTTATAGCTTTCCGCCTCTATTGTTTGATTATGGGTGTGATTAAAGATCATGAGACAGGGAAAACAGTGACTCATCAGCCCATTTTGAAAATGTCCACCATCTAAAACTGCCACGAAACCCTCCCTTCTCGTCCGGAGGCATTCGTCACCAATAACACCGATGATTATTAGTGGTTGATCAAGGAGGTGGGGGGGGGGGGGGGGGGGGGGGGAGGTTACGTCTGTTAAGGTCTTAAAGGGATACTTTGGTAGGCCTGCATGGGCGATTTCCGATGAGAGAGGAAAATATACTCGGAGCTTCGTGTCACTTCGATACAAGGACTTCCATCGCACGTGCTAAAACATGTGATTCATATTGGACCACCTCTGAGATAAGACTGGCTTGTGTTTTAAATTTCGCGCGGTGGGAAAGTAATCAAACATATGGAAAAGTAATTACAGAGCCAGCTCTCTGGTAGAGCCTGGGATTAGTTACGTAATCGTGGCGACAACGAGTCGCGGCAGGGCAGTGCAGAAGCGATGGCTAGACTAATCAACCAGAAGTTAACCGTGTTTTGTATTTGGAAATATTTCAGCATTACACTAAACTTGTTTGGGGGAACGAGGTTACAACCAGTTACAAGACTAAGAGCCCGGGACTGGTTAAACCCGAAGTATTCGCCGAGCTCCAGTTCGGTCAACTTCGTGCCGTCCGATCATTTATGACCTTAGTCCGACGGCCTCGCACAACGGGCGTGCTATGTGTACAAGTAAACGAGCCTTTTGCAAATTCCGCACGATTTCATTTCCCCATGAGTTCTCATTAGACTGCCCCTTTAAAGTGTAACCCGGTCTTAAAGTGTAACTCGGTGCCTAGAATTCTGAAAATTTGTCTGCGCGATGCGGATGTGGCCGCACAAACAGTGCATTGGCCACGCACTGTGTTTGCACACCTACCGCCGTGTATAGAGTCATCGGGAGAGGGAGAGCCAATTCTTTATCTCTGCTCAAAGTATTGTTTCATTACATCTTCTGGAAGAATATCACTTTTGAAATATATTTTCCTTTTTCATGGAAGAAAATAAATAAGGTAGCAAAAAAAGAAATATCAATACTGATTATTAGAAAGAAAGAAAAATAAAGAAGGGGAGGAAGGAAGCAAAAAAGAAAAATCAAAAATGATAAAAAGAAAGAAAGAAAGAAAGAAAAAAAAAAAGAAAAAAAAAGGAGGATAGATAGAGATATTATAAGAAAATAATTATAGAAACAGAAAAAAGAAGTTGATATCGATATGCTAGTATTCACTTCAACATGTTTTTTCTTTCTTTCCTTTGCTTTTCTTTTCAGTATCCTTTTTTTCCCTCTCGTTTCTTCGTCCATTAGAGGGTTAGCATAAGGGGGCATTAAGCGTCTGGGAACTGAGGTATGACTAAACTTGTTCACTTACCCTGGAGGTATGTTTATATTGACCTATGGAAAGATTTAATTTTAAAGATTTGAAATTAATGTTATTATTTTCATTATTTTTAATTATTATTATTAGTATTATTATCATCATGGTTATTATTATCATTATTTATTATTATTATTATTACTATATTATTATTATTATCATCATCATCATTATGATTATTATCATTATTGTTAATATTATTATCATTATTATTATGATTATTATCATTATTACTATTATTATCATTATTATTATTATTATTATTATTATTATCATTATTATTATTATTATTATCATTATTATTATTATCGACGTCATTATCATGGTAATCGTTTTGGGTTTTGTCGGTGCATTTTGGGGTCTTGCCCTCCCCCACCCCCATCCCCCGCAGGTAAAACTGGCCTGGCTACACTAGTAAGTCGGATACAAGGTTTGTTCAGCCCCCCAAAATGTTTGAGCTGGTACACCATATGATGATGTCACGAAGGCCTCAATGATGATAGAAGCAATGATAGTCGTTATGAAAATCAATTTCTGACACATTAAAATAAGTATAATTAAAAATCATGGCTAAGAACAATCTCTACATATAGGAATGTCTTTCTATCATTTTCCTTTATTTTCATCACATGCGGCCAATATTGTACCCTCACGAGGTAAACCCAGAGAAAATTTCATGCTGCTTAATTTTAGATCGTGACTTGTTTCACATCTGTACCAATCTTTAGAGCGATTGGTTAAAAAAAATAAAGAAATTATCAAAGGGGCAACAATGGGCCCTCCTTAGGTCTAGGAACAACCAGCGACAAAAGAACCTACGTGTACGGTAATACGGTATACAGTCATGATTGTATAACGCACCACTGAACTCACCTCACGCACATGTATGTACAGGGTTCAGTGCCACCGCACGCGCATCGCGCAGACAAATTTTCAGAATTCTAGGCACAGAGTTACACTTTAAGACCAAGTTACACTTTAAGACCTTAACATACGTCCCCTCCCCCCCCCCCCCCTCCGCAAAACCTTTAAGTTGGCGTATCTTGAAGAGACAACAGGGAAAACGTGCTTCTGTGCCCCCTCTCCTGCCGAATGAGTAGATCAACCCCTTTTTCATTTTTTTAAAAAACTGTGCTTGTCAGAAAGCTTTGGGACCCTCGCACAGTGGGCCATGTGTGAGCAAAAGTGCGCCAAAATAGGGCTTTGGTCAATGAAACAGAATTATTTTTTTCACGTTCTAAGCAAAGATTACAACGTGTAGAACACCTCTGAGCAGTATTTCTTCTTGAAATTAATTTTAAGTGGGTCATTTCTATTCAAAAAGACCCGAAACTTTGATTATTTGTTATGCATTGTGTAAAATGCAATACTGCGTTTTATTAAAGGTTTTTGCCAAACGGGTTGTTTAATGCACTTCAAGTTGAACATGCTTATTCCAAAATAGTTATTTTAGATAATGATAGAGCTTACAGGCGAACTCTTATTCCTTTCGAAAGTAATTTTGGATGAAACACAAAATATTTTTGGGGAAATAGAATTTTTTTTTTCATGCGCAAAGATGGTCAACATTTCCGTCGATATCCGCGCTAAAAATATCATGATCGCCTTTCTTATAGTTCATTCTTTACACTGCTACCAAATTTGCCTGCTACTTTTAGCATCTTTTGGGGTAAGAACCCATTTTCCACCCGCATGTTCGCCTCTTTTTTCGCCTAAATCTTTCATGCGATACACTGTAAAAAAATGCGACATGTGACATGTTTATTTCTGTGACAGATTTAAAACACTGCGACGTGTTTATATATTGTACGGGTTTAAGAGCTAAACACATGTGCCTATTTTTTTCATCTTTCAGCACGCCTTAGGTGTTTACTAGATAAACATGTTTACCTTTTAAATGGTTCCAATGTATAGGCTAAACACCAAATGTTTACACCTTAATCATTTAGTGTTTACAGCTGTTTAAATACTAAACAGTGTGTGTGATTATGGTGTAAACACCACGTGTTTATATATTGTAGCTAAGTTAAGAGCTAAACACATGCTGTGCTTATTTTCATCACGCCTATAAGTGTTTATTAGATAAACATGCTTACCTTTTAAATGGTTCTAATGTATAGGCTAAACGCCAAATGTTTACACCATAATCACACACACTGTTTAGTATTTAAACAGCTGTAAACACCAAATGATTATTTTGTAAACATTTGGTGTTTAGCCTATACATTAGAACCATTTAAAAGGTAAACATGTTCATCTAGTAAACACCTAAGGCGTGCTGAAAGATGAAAAAATAGGTACATGTGTTTACAGGGGCGGCGCCAGGGTATTTTGATAGGAGGGGCAAGACGACCTAAAGATGACGTCATATTTTTTCTCCATTAAATAACAGGGGTAATATAGAGTTATATGTTTAAGACCTCTCTTTTTAATACTCCTCTTTCTTCTTTCTTCCCTTTTCTTCGCTTTTCTTCCTCCTTTTCTTCCTCCTGTTCTTCTTTTTTTTCTTTTTTCACTACTTGAAAAATCATAGGGGGGGGGGGCGGTCGCCCCCTCTGCCCCCCCCCCGTAGCGCCGCCCCTGTGTGTTTAGCTCTTAAACACATGGGTTTAGCTCTTAAACCCGTACAATATATAAACACGTCGCAGTGTTTTAAATCTGTCACAGAAAAGTGTTTAGAAACTAAACAAATTTTTTACAGTGGATAGATGCGTGCACTTTGGTCATAAAAATGCGCAGGCAAAGCACACACAGCAAAGAATAAAAGTTCAATATGCTTTTTGACATGAGTACCGAAAGAAGCTTTAATAGTCTTCTGGCCCTTTTTAGATGATGGGACATGTCAGAAAACAACTAATATCCAAACATATGGATTGCATTTTAATCTTTAGTCCAGTCTTCAGTCATGGTAGAACACTCGTCGGTCAAGAACAGATTTCCAAGTTTCCTCAATGAAGTTCGGAAACAAAAAAGTGGAGGAAAACATAAAAGAAAACTAAAACTTAGATAGAAAAAGAAAATATAGAGAGAGATGGAGAAGGAGAGAGAGAGAAAAAAAAAACAAAGAAAGAAAGAAAGAGAGAGAGAGAGAGAGAGAGAATGAGAAGAGAAGGGGCGACTGGGGCGTCATGTTCATCACAATCTGTGGATAAGATTTAAATGTTTACATCAAGAGGGTGAAATGACCACCACTACTGCCTAAATTGATCTGGTTTATTTTTTCAAACATCGCAGTTATATTTTGATGCCAAAGATATTCAATGTAGTTCAGTATTCTAAGGGATGCTCAACTTTTTCAACTTTTTGCACTTTTCATATCCCGAGGAAATTGTTCTAGTTTGTTATATTCTTCGTTTAAGGTAAGGGTTATCTTGTTATTATCAATAACCTTTAAGTGTAGATGTAGTTCATGTTTGTGCAATTGCTATATAAATAGAATAGACTTCTGTTATGATGTAGGATAAGATGGAGATCTGATATAAGTTTCCAATGTCCGTAAATGCTCCCATTTTGTATAAATAAACAATTGCTTGCTTCCAAGCCAGAATTCTTTTTACGACCCACACTTGTCAAACAATGTGAAGTTTCTCTTCTTTGAAAAATGCACTGGGCTGTAGATAATTTTTTCTTTCCTTCAATAAATGAAGTCCAAAAGGCAAGATTTAGCTCGCCTTTTGAGTGCATTATTTATTTTTATCTATCAACACGTATCCCATCCATCTATCTATCTATTATTCATCTATCTATTCATACACGCATCCCTCTATCTATCTATCTGTCTATCTATGTATCTATCTACCTGTATTCCTCTACCAGTATATCTTTATAAAAAATTTTTTTTTTTTATATAAGCATGTTTCTTATTTGTAATTAGTTTTTAATTTCTTTTTAAGTATAGTGTATAGACCTACATGTACATTTTCCCTCTACTATTCAATTTTTTTTTCAAGGCTTTGGAACTGTTTAGTTAGGACATGTAGACCCATTGTTAAGAGGGTGCGATTAATGACTGTCATGTAGTTTGAAATTCATACCGGTTGTTTATAATTTACATAATTTTGAAACCTTTGGAGAAAGTATGATTTGTATTATGATTTGTCCAACACCAAAACCCAGCTCTCAAAATGTGTTTTGTACAGACCCAACATTCAGTGAATATTTCAAGGCGAAGGCTTTTCGAAATAATTCACTCTTCTGATAGTATAAACAATAGGGCAAAGGGACTTAAAATATGCATGGACTTTATCAGTCAGTAGTAGTAACTCGATAGTACCTTCAGAATGACTTTTTATTGATACAGGTACATTTCTCTTTCGCAAAGTTATCAAGGCTACAGAGGAGGCTCTTTCATTTTTAAAAAACTTCATTTAACATGTTTAATAACTCAGTTTTCAGTTAGCTGAATATTATTACTTCAGTAGTATATGCATTGTCAAAGTTTACTTTCAAGTAATGATATCATACATGGCAATACATTTGCAAATTTCTCATTATTACAAATATTTTCCAGTAGGGCGCCCCCCTTTACTAGTCACTCTTATACCTGCCATATGCCTGAGTTTTAAGTTAACACCGTAGGGGAGATCCAGGAGAGTTGAGCCACTTTTTGCATAATGAGCCATATTTCCCCAAACCTGCATTGTGGGTTGGAGAACTTCTTCTCATTTGAAATTTAGCTCCTATGTTATAATACAATGTGGGTTATGATATTCAAGGTGATTGCATTTCAAAGTAGGAGTCCGTTAAAAAAAAAATTGTCGAATGGCACAAGTCTCCTGCAGGGTGAGGAGAGTTGAGCATACTCATAATCAGAGTTGAGCCACAAATGGGAGAGTTGTGCCACCTTGTAAATGCGAGTAGGGAAAGACATGTTTCGCTTGTGGATTGGCCTGCATTGCCTAGTATAAAGTGTTGGTATAATCGCCATAATTATGCATGATTTCGTAAATGGAAATACAATGACATTTACTAATGGTAAACTATGAATTATTTCAGGCAGCAAATGGATTTGTTTTCCAAATTGTAGACGCATCTTTGATACATCGATCTATGCTGACTTAAAGATGGATAGCTGGGGCTGGGGCATTTATAACAAATGAATAATTACGGAACAGATTCATCCGCGCAATAATTCCCATGGCATGAGTTATAATTACTCATAATCTTTTTTTTTTAATCAGCGATAGCCAGTGTCATTTTTGAATTACTCAACATGAAAAGAATCAAAACTTTCACCGCAGTGCACACATAAGATGGAACCCTTAGATTTAAACATTGAAGAAATAAAAACATTTTCGTATAGACATGATAGAGGTCTAACTTAGAACCACATGTCACTTTATTATGACTCAACATCTATGATTCTACTGTATAAACATTTAGCTATGCATCAGTAGTCACTAAAACACTGATTAAAACAACACATTATTAGGTGGGCTGTACTTCATGTACAGACCACCTTATATTTTTTGTACGAATTTTTCTTTCTTTCTTTCTTTCTTTATTATTATTATTATCATTATTATTTATTTTTATTTCTACCCATTTGTACGAACCATATCTCCAAAATTACCTATTCAAATGTACTTAAATTTGGTACAGTGGTATATATGGTAATGGTCTCAGCACACAGAAATTTTTCCAACATAGTCAATACATCGTGACGTCATCTAGGCGCCATTTTGTAAAATTCTGACATATGCTATATCTCTGCAATGGAAAGTCATAACATAACCATATTTGGCATGATGGAAGTAAATTAAATGAAAGGGAAATTAATAAAACATGCATATTTTGAGTGTATTGTAATAAGCTTATTTATATGGATTTACATACAACGAAAATCTGAGAGGTCTAAAGACGAAACCTATGTCATGTGTCATCATGAACATATTTCTTATAAAGTTTGTTACAAATTTGATACTGAATTCAACATACTTTGAATGACGTATGGTCATGTTAATGACCTTTGACTTTTGACATTGGGTTAAGGTTACTAAAGTTCAACAGATAAAATGGCAACATCATTTTTTTTTTATTAGTGGGAACAAGTAGAATACATTCATAGTGGTCGCCAAAAATTAACATGAACTGTACACGAACTCCATATTGAGTACACATGCCCCTCCACATGCAGTGTGAGTCAATAAAAGTGAAACACAGATTCAACCATAAATGTCATTGCAATTAGTACATATAGATTTAATCAGAGATACTCATATTAGCCTATCATGTTTCCTTAAAGTTGACACCTTGATCAATGGACAGCTGAACAGTAACATTTTTCCTGATGCATGTCAAATTTGCCTCTGCCCAAGTTTTGAATGAAATGAACGATCAGCCCAAGGTTGGCTGAAATAGAACGCACTCACAAATAATGAAAGCAACTCCCGAACACCTTTCAGCCCAAACTTGGGCAAAGACGATTCTGACATACTTTTTGAAAATGGCCAGGGCTCAATCATCAATGATCGCATTTTGGTAAGCAGCCTATCAAATTAAAGAAGACATCATCAACTATCATACCATTATAATACATTATAGCGATTTCACTTGGTTTCTAAAATACTGGTGCTTGAATATGTATCATTTTTATTGACCCACACTGTATAGAAGATGGGAGCAGAATTCAATCATAAGTTATAATATTTAACGAAGAAAAAGAAGGGCTGAATATGATATATTTAATTGCCATTTACAGGAAGGCATTAAGCTAAATGTTTTTCTTTTAATTTCATTGTATGCACAACCTATGCGGAAATACAGATGCGGTCACTGCACATAAAGGTTAGTCCATCACCAAAAAATACTTTAAAACAAGACGATGATAAATTATACACAAAACCACACACAGTTGCAGAGATGCAGATATTTTACTAAATATTTTTGTTTCCCTTGTGGTTATATCTTTCAAGGTCCGTGGGGTTGCAACCCCCTCCCCCAGGGATTTTGAATTAACAATTTTTCGGTCAACCTTCACCCCATATTCAGGCAGCGAGAGGGTTCATTTAAGATTTGTATATCTTATTTAGATCATTCATTACATGTATATTAGTAGTCTAGATTCTATCCGTTTTTTATATTTGGTTTATTCCCCTACGCTGCTCTTTCTCTACACTCATATCCCACACAGAGCGCGACTCTCCACTAATCGCGCGATCCCCAAAATTTCACCCGTCGATACACGGAGACAGTCCAGGCAGTTTACCAGTATATTAGTCATTCTGACTACACTATAGTAAAGTGTCAGTCTTTTGCTTACTTGCTCGCCAAAATTTTGAACTGTTGAAATTAGAGTTAAAAACATCAACCCTACTGTCACAATTTTACCATACGCCTATACAGATTCAATAAAAAAGGATAACCTAAAATGCTTCGGGAAGAAAAAAGGTGTTGAAAATATAAATAGGACTTTGTACGTCATCATTACAGACATAATTCTAATTTTGATTGTTCGTATCTAACCAACAGTAGACACCACAAACCACTGCAAAAAGAGTACTTCCTGTGAACAATGACAAATTATTCCATCCACGAAGATTCACTATTTACAACTCTGATGAATGTGCAAATGTCAGCTGTTTTTTTTTTTTTTTTTTTTTTGCGAAAAATGTGCTGTTTTGCATGTCATTTCCCTCTTTCGAGGATACTAAATCTATTGAACTGTTGTGGTTATATTCTACATCAAATTAATTAGTCTAACCAACCTGACACATATTTACAACATGTTTACAACTTGTAGCCATACTAAATATGTATTTTTTTTTACATAAATATTTATTACACCACAAACCACTGCAAATAGAGTATTTCCCATGAAAAATGACAAATCATTCCATCCAGGAAAATTAAATATTTACAACTCTGATGAATGTGCAAATGTTGTGCTGTTTTGCATGTCATTTCCCCCTTTCGAGGCTTATATTCTACATCAAATTAATTAGCCTAAACATGACAATATTTACAATATGTTTACAACTGGTAGCCATACTAAATATTTATATAGTCATAGTCTGTGGTAGATTTTCACCAAAAAAAAAAAAAAAAATGTTATCTCTGTCATCAATCATACTATTGCAAATAACAGAATCCTTAATGATTTCTATAATTATGATGATGATGGTGGTGATGACTATCAATATCATCAATATTTCTAGCAATAGCAGCAGCAGCAGCAGCAGCAGTAGTAGTAGTAGCAGTAGCAGTAGTAAGTAGTATCATCATCATTACCATCATGGTGATTACTATCATCATCATCATCATATAATCTTTATTATCATTATCATCACAAAAGGTAAGATATCAAAGAAACTTGTTTTACAAGACAACTTCTTGTTTCCTAATATTGGTGTTCTAGGGGTTTCGTTCTCCCTTTCTCTCTCTATCTCTCTCTCTCTTTCTTTTCCACAATATTCCATCCACGTATAATCAGATTGTGTAGTTAAATCAAATTATTCTACACAATACCAAACTACTCACCTTCAACTTAACAATCCATCAAGCACTATTATAATCATAAATATACACAATATGAGTGTGACTGTGAGAAGTCTCTGCCTGTTCCATGGAATGAATATTTTGAAAAAGTTTCTGTGCTGAGACAATAACCACATCCAACCACTGCACCACAATTGAGTACAAATTTTGAACAAAATACTTATTATTTGATTATTGTTCCACAGCCCACCTGTATAGTTGTACTTGTTCAACTCTAGTTATATGATGTAAGGTACCCTTCAAACACGTAGGAAATTGAATGCAGTCCGAAAGTATATTTATTCTTTTTTATCTACTACTGTATGCGATTTGGAGCTACATGTTATCCCTTGAAATGCGAGGCTTTCAAATTCCTGTCAAAATGTTTTGATGTTTTTAATAGCTTACTTAAACAGACTGGATATTTCAAATGGAAGGTCCAGATTGAACAGATTAACTAAAAATATTTCTATAAAGCTAGGTATTCGCAACACATGGAATCCAAAACGAAAATGATTGAAATACAATTTGGTAGATAGTTGGCTACTATTTTCTATGTAGAGATAGATGTTATGATCCTATGAAATGTACAATAAGAATGTTTTGATGCATGACTTTTCGTGCTCGCTTTATAAACAAATTACATATTTTAAATTGCTGTCCTAGATTGCACATCTCGCGCATGTGCAATAATATATGACATTGTGTTTCATGTAGCCTACATAGGCCTAAGATTATGTCATTCAAATGTAGTCATTATCTCTGTTAACTCGCATTTCATGAGATTTCCATTTTAGAGCCTAGGACAAAAGGGATGTGCAGTTTCTGTAGTCGCTGGAATACAGCATTTTTTTCAAGTAGTAATCTCATATATTGGCATTAAATGTGTACCAGAGGAGAGTTGAGCCTTGTATCAAGTCTCCTAATGATTAGTGGCTCATCTCTCCCCAGGTCGGCCTTTTTGACATGTGAACTGACTCCCTTCAAAGCAGTTCCATCAAATTCCATCAAAACATCTTCAATAAATCTACAATGCATAGGCTACATGTTGCCCACAATGCGAAAAAAAACTGTTCCTATGTAAATGATAGAAAGGGTCGAACCTCTAACTCTAAAATCACCCCCTTTTTTGGGAGCAATTTAGAGTTCTTCCTTGACCTGATGTTTATAGAGCTGTCATGCAACTTTTTGCCTTAACTGAAAAAGAAAGATATATGACACACTACCAACAGAGGGCGTCTGAACTTTCTTTCAAGTGGTAGTTCTAGGGGGTGGATCAACTGTCCTTGTGGCTCAACTCACCTGGATCTCCCCTATTCACTTTTTGATATCCAAGCGTAGAGATCGCATTATCAATTTTCTGAAGTAGGAAAATCATTGTAATACGAGAAATATTTTATTTTCCATTGGATTTTGGCAGCCAATCAGAAATTGGTATTTTAATGACGTCACAGGTATTTGAAAATATTTTCATTGGATTCTACGGGTCTGAATACCCTTAGAAGTATCATCTCAGTTTAAATTCTAAGTAAAACTCAGTGAATATGAATTTTGGCGCACTTTGAAGCCATTCTGGCCCACTGTGCCTCGGTCAGAGAATTCCGGATCCGTCAATGATTTTTAATGAAATAAGACACAAAAGTCATGTTGTCAAAGAAATTTTAAATAAGTAAAACCGTAAACAGTCACTTAAGAAAATGATTATGCTCTAACTGTTCGGTATCTAGCTAACCAGAGGAATGAAAAATGAAATGTGGCTTCCTGGGGAGCGTAATTTCATCAAGTGTTTTCTCAGTGATTTTTACCGACAACTGTTATAAGCTACTGAAATCCTTGCATCTTATTGGCTGAGAGCAAATTTGTGGATAAAAATCACTGACAAAACGCTTGATGAAACGCTCCCCAGGTCCGATCTGCGCGCGCGTGTCCAAAGTACAATAAAATAAAGAATATAGAATCTAGGAATAATAACATTAAACAATCACTCTCTATCTCTACTTACGGTTCCAAACTGGATATCAAAACTGTTCAGACTCGCTCAGGGCATTTGATAAATCAGTGTGTGTGTGTGTGTGTCGGTAGTTGTAGTTTTTATACCATTTTATATAGCGACGTGTGTCATAACGGTGGGTATTCCCCACTATACAGAATTTTAAGAAAGATAACTCAACTCGATTTGTACGCGAGTCTGTATGTAGTACCCACTCGCCCACTGTGACTGCCCGTGCTGCTTTAGTATAATAAAATATTTCTTTGCCCCTCACCCTGTGCATGTCTTGACTCTTGGTACTAGTAAGAACCATAGGTAACAGCTTCAAAGGCCCATCCATTTTTCAAAAGCCGTATGTTCGGACGGGGTAACCTCGCTAGTCATAAGGACCGCTAGTCACAATGACCGCTATTCATAATGAACGCCATCCATAACGCGTGACTAAATGAATAGCAGTCCTTTATAAATAGCGGCCCTTATGAATAGCGAGCAAACCATAGACAAATTACCTCGCTAGTCATAATGACCGCTATAAGGACCGTCCATAACGCGTGACTAAATGAATAGCGGTCCATTATAAATAGCGAGCAGACCTCGTTGGGACAGTCCCAGCCCCGTAGAAAGCTATGTTACCGACCTTTTTTGTTTTTTGTTTTAGTGTCTTTATTGGAAAACTAAACACAACTATGAACAAAAGATGGCAGCAAATGAATATCTGAGAATTAATACTCTATACAATACTATATCTTCATAGAAACTAAGCTACAACTACTCAATACTGAAAAAAACAACAACCTGTACTTGATTACATGGGGGGGGGGGGGGGGGGGTAAAGGCACCCAACACAGCACAATACAACACAACACAAAACAAAACAGAACAAAACAAAATAAAACAAAACAGCACTGCACAACACAACACAAGACGTGTCTCTACACCATTTGTAAACAGTATTTCTATTTTCTCTTGGAGAGTGTTACAGACTTTGTTGATGCAAAAGCCTTTATACCATTTTGCTCGAAGTAGTTTGTCTTGTATATAGAAAGTCAGTGAAATGTTAATTATTTTAACAGTCTGTATTCCCATGAATCATGAGTTGATTGTGAAATGCATTCGCGACTGTATTTTTTTCTCTCCTGCATTTCTCCTCAGTCTCTTACTGTCTGCATGGGTGTCAATCCCGGGGGGATGGGGGTATATATCAAAAAAAAAAAAAAAAAAATTGAGGTGGGGGGGGGGGGGGGGGTGGCCTGTATTATCATCCCCTAAAACTAATAATTATCCAAACTCATTATGTTTGATCTTGAAATACGATCACATTCTTTAATGATCAGAAGTAAGGAAATAAGAAATGCCCTTTACCCAAAGATAATAAGTTCAGAGTTGAAGTTTCAAAACTTTAAGGGCCATAAGGTTTTGAAACTTCAACTCTGAACTTATTACCTTTGGGTAGGATCGTGTTTGACGTGTTAGATCACATTGTTTTAAATGTTTGGTTAAAGTTTACAAAACCGCTGCTCTCTCTCTCTCTCTCCTAAATTATCTAATGTTCCATCGGTTTTGATCAATCTTTTTGATAATAAAATGTTGGAATAGAAACAAATATCGTGCGTATGCGATTGGGGTCAATATGGGTCATAATTATGGTCACCTATCATAGGCTATAAGATACGTTTTGAAACCTCAACTCCATATCTTTCAAGGTCTCTGCATGGGAAGTACCTAAAAATGTGCTGGATATGTTCAAAACATGTATCCGAAACAGGAATGACATGTTCCCACGTTTGAAACTTGGGCATTAAGTAGAAATGGTAGAAAACAAAGAAAAAGTAAAGAATCGGTTGCTAGGGACATTTTTACCTTAGCAACCATGAAATAGAGAGGTATTTCTTCGAATAATTTGCAGCAGATATAGTCTTTAGGCACAGAGATGGTATTTTGAGCAATGTGATGTCATGTAATGATGGTCAATCATATAAAATTCAATTTGCATATTAATTAATACCTTAGTAATCCTTACAGAAACCAAGTATACATGTATGTGATCAATGTCTCATGAAATGATCAGCGTAATTATACATGTATTTGCTTTGTCTAAAGGGACAGTGTTTGTCTGTTGCCCTATACCCCAACGTCTACCCCTCCCCATTCTAATCAGTTCACCCATCAGCCACCCCCCCCGAAAAAACCCAACAAAAACACACACACATCCATGAAGTGAAATAACATAAATGATATGTGTAGTTAATATGTATCACACAAAATAAGATGTTTTCTATCAAAATTTTCATAATGTGCCCTTTCTCTCTTCATTTACACACAGCCATCCTTTTCACGCATAATGATCTACATGTACTACAAATATGCAGGCAAGTACCTTAGTACATTGTTATTGTCAGAATATTCGATCCATTTCACTGTACTTGAGAAAGGCTTTAACTTGTTATTTAATTCGTACTCACAGAAAAATGCAGAACAATGAATTATGTATCATTTTAGGATATTTTACTGCTCCCACTACAAATTGATTCAGTGGTCATGGTATAAGATGCTCTGTGTGGCAGACATAGTACATGCACACAAACACTCAGAGTACAGGGGTTGTGATTGGTCATTTGCACTCAGGTCTCTAATAGCCCAGCTGTGATTGGTCACTTAAGGAGCAGATACGACATCATCATTGCAGGAAAGCTGTCTGCTAATTGTAGCAACTTTATATCAAAATTGTGAAAATATGCCCAAAATCTGCAAATGGGAACATTCACCAATGCTCTTAGACAGGGGCGGATCCAGGATTTTGTAAAAGAGGGGGCACAGAGCCGGAAAAGTGTACAATTAAGGGAGCAATTATTTTCAGTGTGTACTTAAGGTATGCCAGTTGGGTTTCAAAAGAGGGGGCACGGGCCGGTTTTCCCCCTATGTAGATCCGCCACTACTCTTAGATATATGTCCATTAATCATTTATGACAAAATAAAGTACTTCCCAGATGTGGACTACGAAACTGAAGAATTTTGAGGCTCGGCCCATGGCCTATACACTCATATCCCACACAGAGCGCGACTCTCCACTAATCGCGCGATCCCCAAAATTTCACCCGTCGATACACGGAGACAGTCCAGGCAGTTTACTAGTATATTAGTCATTCTGACTACACTATAGTAAAGTGTCAGTCAAAATTTTGAACTGTTGAAATTAGAGTTAAAAACATCAACCCTACTGTCACAATTTTACCATACGCCTATACAGATTCAATAAAAAAGGATAACCTAAAATACTTCGGGAAGAAAAAAGGTGTTGAAAATATAAATAGGACTTTGTACGTCATCATTACAGACATAATTCTAATTTTGATTGTTCGTATCTAACCAACAGTATACACCACAAACCACTGCAAAAAGAGTACTTCCTGTGAACAATGACAAATTATTCCATCCACGAAAATTCACTATTTACAACTCTGATGAATGTGCAAATGTCAGCTGTTTTGGTGTTTTTTGTTGCGAAAAATGTGCTGTTTTGCATGTCATTTCCCTCTTTCGAGGATACTAAATCTATTGAACTGTTGTGGTTATATTCTACATCAAATTAATTAGTCTAACCAACCTGACACATATTTACAATATGTTTATAACTTGTAGCCATACTAAATATGTATTTTTTTTACATAAATATTTATTACATCACAAACCACTGCAAATAGAGTATTTTCCATGAAAAATGACAAATTATTCCATCCATGAAGATTCAATATTTACAACTCTGATGAATGTGCAAATGTTGTGCTGTTTTGCATGTCATTTCCCCCTTTCGAGGCTTATATTCTACATCAAATTAATCAGCCTATATAAACCTGACAATATTTACAATATGTTTACAACTGGTAGCCATACTAAATATTATTTCTTTATATAAATAGTTATATAGTCATAGTCTGTGGTAGGTTATCACCACAAAAAAAAAAAAAAAGAAAAATGTTATCTCTGTCATCAATCATACTGTTGCAAATAACAGAATCCTTAATGATTTCTATAATTATGATGATGATGGTGGTGATGACTATTAATATCATCAATATTTCTAGCAACAGCAGCAGCAGCAGCAGCAGCAGCAGCAGCAGTAGTAGTAGTAGCAGTAGCAGTAGTAAGTAGTATCATCATCATTACCATCATCATGGTGATTACTATCATCATCATCATCATATAATCTTTATTATCATTATCATCACAAAAGGTAAGATATCAAAGAAACTTGTTTTACAAGACAACTTCTTGTTTCCTAATATTGGTGTTCTAGGGGTTTCGTTCTCCCTTTCTCTCTCTCTCTCTCTCTCTCTCTCTCTTTCTTTTCCACAATATTCCATCCACGTATAATCAGATTGTGTAGTTAAATCAAATTATTCTACACAATACCAAACTACTCACCTTCAACTTAACAATCCATCAAGCACTATTATAATCATAAATATACACAATATGAGTGTGACTGTGAGAAGTCTCTGCCTGTTCCATGGAATGAATATTTTGAAAAAGTTTCTGTGCTGAGACAATAACCACATCCAACCACTGCACCACAATTGAGTACAAATTTTGAACAAAATACTTATTATTTGATTATTGTTCCACAGCCCACCTGTATAGTTGTACTTGTTCAACAGTAGTTATACTAACATGTTATATGATGTAAGGTACACTTCAAACACGTAGGAAATTGAATGCAGTCCGAAAGTATATTTATTCTTTTTTATCTGCTACTGTATGCGATTTGGAGCTACATGTTATCCCTTGAAATTCGAGGCTTTCAAATTCCTGTCAAAATGTTTTGATGTTTTTAATAGCTTACTTAAACAGACTGGATATTTCAAATGGAAGGTCCAGATTGAACAGATTAACTAAAAATGTTTCTATAATGCTAGGTATTCGCAACACATGGAATCCAAAACGAAAATGATTGAAATACAAGTTGGTAGATAGTTGGCTACTATTTTCTATGTAGAGATAGATGTTATGACCCTATGAAATGTACAATAAGAATGTTTTGATGCATGACTTTTCGTGCTCGCTTTATAAACAAATTACATATTTTAAATTGCTGTCCTAGATTGCACATCTCGCGCATGTGCAATCATAATATGACATTGTGTTTCATGTAGCCTACATAGGCCTAAGATTATGTCATTCAAATGTAGTCATTATCTCTGTTAACTCGCATTTCATGAGATTTCCATTTTAGAGCCTAGGACAAAAGGGATGTGCAGTTTCTGTAGTCGCTGGAATACAGCATTTTTTTTCAAGTAGTAATCTCATATATTTGGCATTAAATGTGTACCAGAGGAGAGTTGAGCCTTGTATCAAGTCTCCTAATGATTAGTGACTCATCTCTCCCCAGGTCGGCCTTTTTGACATGTGAATTGACTCCCTTCAAAGCAGTTCCATCAAATTCCATCAAAACATCTTCAATAAATCTACAATGCATAGGCTACATGTTGCCCACAATGCGAAAAAAAACTGTTCCTATGTAAATGATAGAAAGGGTCGAACCTCTAACTCTAAAATCACCCCCTTTTTTGGGAGCAATTTAGAGTTCTTCCTTGACCTGATGTTTATAGAGCTGTCATGCAACTTTTTGCCTTAACTGAAAAAGAAAGATATATGACACACTACCAACAGAGGGCGTCTGAACTTTCTTTCAAGTGGTAGTTCTAGGGGGTGGATCAACTGTCCTTGTGGCTCAACTCACCTGGATCTCCCCTATTCACTTTTTGATATCCAAGCGTGGAGATCGCATTATCAATTTTCTGAAGTAGGAAAATCATTGTAATACGAGAAATATGTTATTTTCCATTGGATTTTGGCAGCCAATCAGAAATCGGTATTTTGATGACGTCACAGGTATTTGAAAATATTTTCATTGGATTCTACGGGTCTGAATACCCTTAGAAGTATCATCTCAGTTTAAATTCTAAGTAAAACTCAGTGAATATGAATTTGGGAGCACTTTGAAGCCATTCTGGCCCACTGTGCCTCGGTCAGAGAATTCCGGATCCGTCAATGATTTTTAATGAAATAAGACACAAAAGTCATGTTGTCAAAGAAATTTTAAATAAGTAAAACCGTAAACAGTCACTTAAGAAAATGATTATGCTCTAACTGTTCGGTATCTAGCTAACCAGAGGAATGAAAAATGAAATGTGGCTTCCTGGGGAGCGTAATTTCACGAAGTGTTTTCTCAGTGATTTTTACCGACAACTGTTATAAGCTACTGAAATCCTTGCATCTTATTGGCTGAGAGCAAATTTGTGGATAAAAATCACTGACAAAACGCTTGATGAAACGCTCCCCAGGTCCGATCTGCGCGCGCGTGTCCAAAGTACAATAAAATAAAGAATATAGAATCTAGGAATAATAACATTAAACAATCACTCTCTATCTCTACTTACGGTTCCAAACTGGATATCAAAACTGTTCAGACTCGCTCAGGGCATTTGATAAATCAGTGTGTGTGTGTGTGTGTGTGTGTGTGTCGGAAGTGTTGTAGTTTTTATACCATTTTATATAGCGACGTGTGTCATAACGGTGGGTATTCCCCACTATACAGAATTTTAAGAAAGATAATCAACTCAACTCGATTTGTACGCGAGTCTGTATGTAGTACCCACTCGCCCACTGTGACTGCCCGTGCTGCTTTAGTATAATAAAATATTTCTGTGCCCCTCACCCCAGGGGCGGATCTAGCTTTTTTCCAAGGGGGGGGGGTTTGAGGGGCTGAGCTGGGTATTGCGAGGGAGTGTAGCGACCGAGCCCGAGCGAGCGAAGCGAGCGAGGGGGGGAGGGTGTGGGAGGGGGGATACCCCCCTCCCACAGTAGGGAGATTTTTCATTTTTAGGGTTGCCAGCTTGCGATTTTAAGCATACTTGCATGCTCTATTTTTTCCCTTTTTTTTTCTTTTTTTTTTCCTATGCACATTAAAATACTGTTTACTTGGCAGCCCAAGGGGGGGGGGGGGGTTTAAACCCCCTAACCCCCCCCCCCCCCGTAGATCCGCCACTGCACCCTGTGCATGTCTTGACTCTTGGTACTAGTAAGTCATGTAAGGACCATAGGTAACAGCTTCAAAAGCCAAATCCATTTTTCAAAAGCCGTATGTTCGGACGGGGTAACCTCGCTAGTCATAAGGACCGCTAGTCACAATGACCGCTATTCATAATGAACGCCATCCATAACGCGTGACTAAATGAATAGCAGTCCTTTATAAATAGCGGCCCTTATGAATAGCGAGCAAACCATAGACAAATTACCTCGCTAGTCATAATGACCGCTATAAGGACCGTCCATAACGCGTGACTAAATGAATAGCGGTCCATTATAAATAGCGAGCAGACCTCGTTGGGACAGTCCCAGCCCCGTAGAAAGCTATGTTACCGACCTTTTTTGTTGTTTGTTTTAGTGTCTTTATTGGAAAACTAAACACAACTATGAACAAAAGATGGCAGCAAATGAATATCTGAGAATTAATACTCTATACAATACTATATCTTCATAGAAACTAAGCTACAACTACTCAATACTGAAAAAAAAAACCTGTACTTGATTACATGGGAGGGGGGGGGGGGGGGGGTAAAGGCACCCAACACAGCACAATACAACACAACACAAAACAAAACAGAACAAAACAAAATAAAACAAAACAGCACTGCACAACACAACACAAGACGTGTCTCTACACCATTTGTAAACAGTATTTCTATTTTCTCTTGGAGAGTGTTACAGACTTTGTTGATGCAAAAGCCTTTATACCATTTTGCTCGAAGTAGTTTGTCTTTGTTTAGAAAGTCAGTGAAATGTTAATTATTTTAACAGTCTGTATTCCCATGAATCATGAGTTGATTGTGAAATGCATTCCCGACTGTATTTTTTTCTCTCCTGCATTTCTCTTCAGTCTCTTACTGTCTGCATGGGTGTCAATCCCGGGGGGATGGGGGTATATATCCCAAAAAAAATTGAGGGGGGGGGGGGGGGGGAGGGGTGGCCTGTATTATCATCCCCTGAAACTAATAATTATCCAATCTTGAAATACGATCACATTCTTTAATGATCAGAAGTAAGGAAATAAGAAATGTCCTTTACCCAAAGATAATAAGTTCAGAGTTGAAGTTTCAAAACTTTAAGGGCCATAAGGTTTTGAAACTTCAACTCTGAACTTATTACCTTTGGGTAGGATCGTGTATGACGTGTTAGATCACATTGTTTTAAATGTTTGGTTAAAGTTTACAAAACCGCTGCTCTCTCTCTCTCTCTCTCTCTCCTAAATTATCTAATGTTCCATCGGTTTTGATCAATCTTTTTGATAAGAAAATGTTGGAATAGAAACAAATATCGTGCGCATGCGATTGGGGTCAATATGGGTCATAATTATGGTCACCTATCATAGGCTATAAGATACGTTTTGAAACCTCAACTCTGGAATTATCACTTTTGTTCCTCGTATAATAAAACTTCTTCTTCGAGCATTAAACAACAAACTGTCTATCTGCCTTCTTTTTCCTGAATCATTACAATAATTTATTACACCCATATTTAAATAGTTATGATTATTAATATTTTGTTGTATTTGCCGTGACTTTAGACAACATTTAATCACACAGAAAACCATTTTAGGATGCTCTAAAATGCAAGTTTTATAGACAGATTTTTGAAAAAGTCCCTGGTGTGGGAGGGGGGGGGGGGAATAACCCCCTCCCCGTCTCTCTCTCAACCTCCTCTATAAGTCTGCCCCCTCTCTAGCTAGCTCTTTTATATTATTCTCCTCACAAAATTCTCCCTTCCCTTATCCCCCCTTTGTGGTCTTTCGCAATATAAGGAATAAGGAATAAGGAGCCCGGTCTTTACGTACAGAGACTCTGTGTGAACGTCAAAATTCCCCAATTATAATTTGTGCATTGACAAAATGGTGATACACCGCCATGACATAATGCAAGATTCAAGATTTCAAGATTTATTGTCCACAAAAACGTAATTTACTTTCAATTGGTCTACTTTTCATTGGTGCTATATACATGTACGTGTAACAGGCCCAATAGCAGACACAAATTAAAAACTGACCTTTCTGTCTCTGCAAGCCCCTCCCCTCCCCGCTCTCTCTCTCTATCTTCCCCTCTCTGCCTCCCTCTCCCCTCCCCCCTGTCCTTGATTTCTCATTTTGTAAGATGTCTCACTTCCCATATCCTTAGCAGGTGTATTATTCTCCTGCCATATTTGTAGCCACAATGTATCATGAATTCGCACTTTTCAACATAGTCTCCTTACAGTCATAATTGAAGTCATGGCTGATGGTTTCTGAAAATAATGAAAACGAAGACGATGATGATTGATGATCGATGATGATGATGATAACGATGATGATGACGACGACGACGATGAAAATGATGACGATGATGATGGTAATGATGAAGATGATGTTGACGATGATGATGTTTGTCTTATTCATTTATTTATTTATTTATTTCACTTCTTTATTCAGGGTAGTCTGTTCAGTACATAATAAAAACTATACATGAGAAATACATAATTACAGTAAAAACTATACAAAATATCACAGAACATTTATAATAAAATATCATGAGGTTTATGCATTGTTTAAATGATGATAAAAATTAACGATCGGAATAAATTCAATGAAACACAAAAACACGACACTAACTGAATAAACATAATAAACACTGCACAAAAGAACAAAAATTCAAATAAAGAGAAAGATAATTACATTAACATTATATTATAAGATATGACAGTCCAAATTAGATTTAAAGAGTTAATTAACATTAAGAACTGAACCAAACTTGAGGAAAATTAGAATGGAACTATGGTAATCATGTAATAACTGTGATTATGGAATTGCTGATTAAATCTAAGGGGATAAAAAATATATTAAATGGTACGAGTAGATAATGATAAGAGACCTTACATTATATAGTCGGTCAATATTTATTTCTATGTATCTGCAGCACATCAATGTTTCATGTGAGGAATTCTTTTAGAGCTCTCTTAAAGACTGCTAGGCTCTGTGCTTGTTTAACTTCAAGCGGGCGCTCATTCCAAATTTCACTGCCTGAATAAATAAATGACTTCCTGTAAAATTCTGTTTTGCATTTTGGTAACCGCAACATCATTTTACCTGTATTGCGCGTTATTCGTTGCGAAATATCGTCAACGAATATAGATCTGTCGTGTATGATTTCGGGTGTTATTTTATTCATGCATTTATACATTAAACAGCAATTCGTCTTCCAGAACAATTTATCAAGAGTTGGCCAACATAGTGACTGAAATACATCTAGGGAAGGTATATCCCATGACATTTTTGAGATTATTTAGGCAGCTCTTTTGTGTAATTTGTTTAAGGTATTGAAATTCCTCATACTTCTACATAACCACACATTACAACAGTAAAGGACATGAGGTATAATACCCCCAGTATATATCAGATAATATTGTTTAATTTAGTAGAAAAAATACATTTTTAATCTTCTTATTACACTTAGTTTTTGTTTCACCGTTAAAGCAGCGTTTTTAGTATGTTTTTTTATAGTCAAGATAAGAGTCGATAGTTACACCTAAACACCTAGATTCATCAACATATTCAACAGATTTACCATTCAAAGTAACATGTAACTTTAGATTTGAAAATCGATGCAATTTTTGTTTTAAACCAATTAACATGACTTTTGTCTTCTCTGGATTGAGGATCAACTTATTTCTGTCAACCCATTCATTTACTTCATGCATTACACTGTTAAGCTGGAAATCGAGTTGTGTTGGACTGTTTCCATAAACAGAAATGGTGGTATCATCAGCGTACATAATAAACATTCCCTTTACTCAGGGGCGGCGCTACAGGGGGGCAGAGGGGCGACCGCCCCCCTATGATTTTTCAAGTAGTGAAAAAAGAAAAAAAAAGAAGAAAAAAGAAGAAAAGGAGGAAGAAAAGGGAAGAAAGGGGAAGAAAGAAGAAAGAGGAGTATTAAAAAGAGAGGTCTTAAACATATAACTCTATATTACCCTGTTATTTAATGGAGAAAAAATATGACGTCATCTTTAGGTCGTCTTGCCCCTCCTATCAAAATACCCTGGCGCCGCCCCTGCCTTTACTTATATACCTGGGAAGATCGTTCATCATGATTATAATGTTTACTTTGTAAGCGCTTTTTGGTACTTCTCTCTGTATAGCGCATTATAAATTACCATTATCCTAATAATTATTATGCATGATAAAGATGATGATGATGATGATGATGATGATGAAGATGATGATGACAATAATGATGACGACGACGACGATGATGATGATGATGATGACGATTAGCACTATATATGCTATTTTGCAAGGTCGTTTTACAAAGTTTCTTTATCAAGTTTCGGTATAAACGTTTTGTCTGAACAGGGGGTTTGTTGTATCAAATTTAGTCGTACACGATCAAATCAGGGAAATGTAACTGATCAAATCAAACCAAAGCATGTGTTAATACGATCGCAAAGACTTTCGATTTTTTTTTTTTAAAGGCAATTTTGATAGCCTTGTCCATTAGGCCTATACCCTTTGAAATGACGCGTTAGGTAATCCGAACTGGATTTTAAGGGATATACCAGGGAAATTCCTTCGATATAAAATAGGGCATTGATATTGCCCTTGAGTTTATTTTTCGAAAGTCTTTGCTATCAATCATGTTTGTTGTTGTTTTTTTGTTTATCGGAGTTGTTGTTGGTAATCATGCCCATAACCTATTTAAGGAGACCCTGCTTCCTATTTTCTTAATCGTTGATAGTCATGTTTGTTGCCTCAGTGACAGTGTGAGTTTCATGGTCCATCATTCAATATTTTGAAGTTATATCTTGTAGGGCCCATTCCCCCCTTTTCTTTTGAATAATGACTGTAACTAGTTTTACTTTTTTCAAACAGGGTCTATGAAATACAAGCCATGCTTACTTAATAGACTCCTCCACTTAAGTTTTCCTTTACAATTACAATGTTTACATTATATCAAATTATCGCTTTATCAGTGTAAACCATAACCAAGTTCATTGAATAATGTTCTGTTATATCTATGTCTCAATTCGTATATTTGTTATGTTCCTGTTCTTAATATTCATATGTATACTGTTTAAAAAGAAAATTGTAAAAGATATACATGATATACATGTTTGTGGAAATAAATAAACGTTGAAACCATGAATAATTAAAGAAAAGAATGATTACAGCAATACCAAAACTGGTTTTAATCATAGATTTTACCGGGGATGTACGTGTCCCCTTGCCCCCTAGATTTGCCAGTGGCTGGGGTAGAGGGGGAGGGGGGTTGGGGTTGGGGGGTTAGCTGGGTCATGTCCATGTTGATCACATTGTAGGAACTGTGACAAATGATTAGACATAAAAAATGAGGAAGAGGGTGATGAGAGTCTAAAATTGTCAATGAACCTGTATTTTTCCCCCCGAATGATTCTCTGTTATGAAGGATTGAGGGTTAGCAATCTGTTTCCATATGCATATATATATATCTCCCGAATTTTTCACCCTCTCTATAATTTTCTCTCTTTCCTCCTATTAATCTCTCACCCATTACTAACCAAGAACATAATTCTCTCTTCTCTCTCTCTCTCTCTCTCTCTCTCTCTCTCTCTCTCTCTCTCTCTCGTGTGCTCACCCTCTCCCATCCCACTTCTCTTTCTTTAGTTATAATTCGGTATTACCTCTGCCTGGGAGGGGAATAATCCCGAACCCTGATTGGATGTCAAATTTTTGTTTGTTTTTTTACGTTTTAAAGTACATGCATAGGTGGAGACTCTCCTTTAACATGGCTTTTAACGTCCTATCCGATGGACGAAGTGTTTAACAATTTAACCTTGCCTGCACCAGGGAAGGGGTATAGGCCTATGTTAACACACTTCTTTGTCATCAGTCATTGATCATTGATCATCCGCCAGGGATATACTAATGATTATATTGTAACGATTGAGCCAATTCGCCTCCTCCTCTTTTTTATTCATGATCAGTCTCCCCCTTGATATGCCCATCACCAATGGCGTAGCATCATTTGGGCGGGGGCGGGCACGGAGGTGGGGATAGTGAATTTGAGAGAATCAAAATATGAATGAAAATGCGGATTAGTGAAGACAAAATTAATTCAGGGAGAACTTCATTCTCGACAGGCTGTACAACACAATGCTCCGGTGACAATAATAGATTGTAGAGCACAATAAGTTGTCGTTTTGGGGTTTTTTTTTTTCATCCTACGTGTAAGGAATTAAACAACAAATTTTCTTAAGCTTGAAAAATTTACTACCATTATGCAGAAAATAAATGAAAATGAATGAAAGAATGAATAAATGAATACATAAGTTAATATATAAGTAAATAATTAAATAAATAAATGAATACAATGAATATATAAAAAGATAAATTAATTAAAAATGAATAGATAAATAAATAAATCAGTAAATAAGAGAGTAATTCAAGACTACAATTACACTTAAATACGGTTGATAATCATTCTTACTAATTGGTATTAAAAATGGAAGCGATTTGATTTTCATCTAAATGCACTCTACGAATTTCAATGAATTAAAGATTACTTCATGCACATATCAACATGATCAAGTGAAGGCATGTAATAGCCTAGAAGCCATTTCTTAAAATAACATTACTCTGGTATTACCTATAGGTCCATGTTTTATCTTAATAGCCCTGGGGGTGATTCACAAAGGCCGGAATTCACAAAGGTAGTTTCAATTCAGTCCATGGTTTATGCAGATTTCGTGGTATAAATACGCTTGACTTAGCGCATACACTATAAAAAGATCCAATCATAAACGCGCGCCGGTCGCGCGTGGTTGGCAAAAGCGCTAAATTCTTGCTAGTTGCCATAGTTCAGACCATGGTTTATGTAAATTCAGACCATGGTTTATTTAAATGAATTTACATAAACCATGGTCTGAACCATGGCAACAAGCGTGAGTTTAGCGCTTTTGCCAACCACGCGCGACCGGCGCGCGTTAATGATTGGATCTTTTTAAGTGTATGCGCTAAATCAAGCGTATTTATACCACGAAATCTGCATAAACCATGGTCTGAATTGAAACCACCTTTGTGAATTCCAGCCAAAGAGTTCAGTTGGACTTAAAGTCGCAGTTAAATTCCTAGTTGCTGCTGTATATTATATGCATTGATCACCGCATTGGTCAGATCATGCTCAGGGGACGCGCTACTGGGAAGTCTATCAATGAGATTATACGTGTTAAATACCGGATGCGCATTGGCGCTTACGCATCTTTGTGAAACACCCCCCTGATATCTTTTAGGCAATGTTTTTTTGAAAGCCCAATCTGAAGGGAATTGGGTGTTGGACCACATCTCGACCAAAATTTATCTTGCCGACACTGTGCGGTGCCAACATTTTCAAAGTTAAAACACCCCTCATCTTTTTTCATTTGCCAAAATAGTTTGAAAATTACAAATTACATTTAAGATTTACAGGGGGAAAATGTGTTGATGTTGTGGTGACACCCCTTTTAGTAATGATCCTAGATTGATTTGGTTGTGTATTTCACCATGTCTTGCATTTGCTCATCTCTAAAATTATTCTGTGTAAAACAGTAATTTCGCATACCTGTAAAGGCCAACCATACTGTCATAAAGAAAAACAAGCAAACACATAAATAAATCAATGGCGCCTCAGGAGGGGGGGGGGGGGGGGGGGGGGTCTCCCCCAGCAAAACCAAATCAGGCATAAATTTAGACCCAAAAGGTACCTGAAAATTTGATAACTTTTTATTTCGTTGTTATTATCATTATTATTATTTTATTTCATTATTACTTTATTTTCTTTTTGCTTATCATTGAAGTTTCGGACTTGAGCCCCTCCTGATCCACCACCGTAAATGAACTTGCAATGATCAAACTTGAAGCATTCTTTGAGCTACATCGCTAGATGCAAATTATTAGCATGCAATTCCAATAGGTTTATTATCTCCTAATCATCAATATCGTCATAGACCCCTTTTACACATACCTCTGAAAGTGGACTGAGGCCGCCTCCAGAGGCGGCTCGACATATGTGTAACATTAACTTTTTTTTAAAGCCGGACTGAGGCCGCCTCCATCCCAATCCACCTCTGGATGTGGTTTGAAGTCAGCCCGAGGCCGGACTCAATTCCGCAATCAGTAGGTGCAACACCAAAGTAGACTCGGCGCCGGCTTATAAGCGGAAGTGACGTAACCCGTCATCATAATTATAATTATAACATCATTACATCGTGCGCGTTTTGGCTTTACAATCATGCTTTGATCGTAAGTAATTCGATCAGAAATCATTTTGATGATATTCCTAACCTTCATAATGCAATTATATATTTATAGCAGAATTTAAAAAAAAATATATGAAGGTATTAAAGAGCTGTGCATGCACGTACCGTTCGCGATGTCGATGAGATAATAGGGAGTTTTCGTTCAGCAACGTAAGCGGGATTCTAGGACGGAGATTAACAATAACTGCACATGACAAAGGACACCCGTCTTAAAGTCTTTGTGGAAAATTAAAGAACCGGAACAGTAGTTTCGTCCTAGATTCAGAGCGAACGATGCATTTGCAATTTACCGTGCGCTCTTGATCTAGCACGGTATTGCCGTTCCAGTTCTTTCATTTTCGACAAAGAATGCCTAGGCGTCCTTTGTCATGTGCAATTGGTAATCTCCATCCTCCAATCCTGCGTACGTTGCTGAACAAAAACTCCCTAAAACAGCACCTGCAGTGCGAACCGCGCGAAAATATTAAGCGTTTGTTTATTACATGGAGTGCGCCCCAACGTCAGCTCGAGAAAAGGCGACGTGAAACCGGCCTATGTACTGTGTAGACACAAAATTGCGTGCCCGAGGTATGTGTAACAGGGGTTTTAATGATCTCGAGGCGGCTTCAAATTGCAGGCGTGAAGCCTGTTCCGGTGCCGCCTTTAAAAGCCGACGCATGTCATTAAAAGCCCATATTTTGTTTGCTTATGTTTTTCGGTAAATTATGTAAAAGTAAAGATCAGTGCACTTGCTATAAATATTTGATATTAAATTCCTTTTTATAGAAATGCGAGATCTCGCGAAACTAATTTTCTCCGAAAAAAACCTTCTTTGATTTCCTTGATTTTGTTATTATTTTCCTTTCGAGTTTCAAGATATTGAGGTATCCCTAAGGGAGCCCCCTGTCTGCACCGAGAGACATAGGAAACTTGTTTCCGAGAAACCTTCGTACAAAACATGAGCAGGTTTGTCAGGACGGTGCCAATTTAAAACCGACAGGACTCGGTAACCTGGCATGATACTATTTCATCGTTAAGCAAACAATATATATATATATATATATATATATATATATATATATATATATATATATATTATATATATATATATATATATATATATATATACATATTATATATATATATATATATATATATATATATATATATATATAATATAATAACTATTAGAAGAAGAAAAAATACCAAAAAAGAGAGAAGTCAATTATATTATTTATTGTTTTAAAAATTTTGTTTTAAAAAAATATAACGACAAAAAAAAAGTTGGTGATGAAAGTAAAAATGGACTGATTTCCTTAAAACACTAATCAACAACAATAACAGGGGTCATAGACGGCCTTGGCACCGGCCACAGCCGCACCTGCTGCTACAGGTACCGCGTAGCCAATCCCCGCGGCTCCAGCAGCTTGTAGCGTGGCGACCACTCCTCCAGCGGCCACCCCTCCTCCGTTGGCGATGGCCGCAGCGGACATCATCCCCGCAGCATAGGATCCAGCAGCAATGCCAGCCGAGGTGTAACCGATATAAGCTAGAGCAAACGGTCCACCAACGCCGACTGCTGCGGCTGCTCCTGCGCCGTACAAGAAGGTTTCTAATAGGTCGGCATTGGCGCTGTTCCTGTTTGAGATTTGTTTAGAGACAGGAGAGAGAGAGAGAGAGAGAGAGAGAGAAATTAAAGATTGATAATTGTGTTGAGAAATAGTTGAGCGATAGGGTGTACTCTTCTCAGATGTTTGAGGAGGACCGGGGGACGGGGTGGGGGACGCCCCCCGCCGGCCAAATCTAATCTGGCATCGACTCCATCGAGTATTTGAAAAGAAAATGTGCCTCCATCCCCATTTAAGAACCTGGCGGCCCTTCCTCCAACAGGCACCTGGAAATGTGATAAATTGGTTTTTGAGCTATTTTGGAAAATAGAAAACAAAGGAACCTCACCGTGTTTTGTTTTTGTTTTGTTTGTTTGTTTGTTAGTTTGTTTGTGTTTTTGTCAAATTCATGAAAACACAGGAAGCTTCTCGCCGAGGAATTTATTATAAAGACAAACGAAAGTTAAGATTTCTTTCGAATGTTAAACCTTTTTCAAGTGCTTGTTTTAGCTTTATCCTATATTCAGTGCAAAATACTTAAAGGGAAATCCAATAATAATAATAATAATAATAACGGTTGCTTATAAAGCGCTTTACAAGAATATACCAAAGCGCTTACATTATCATTTATAGCAAGTTGCTTTGAAAGAAAGAGGAAAAATCAGAGAAGCAGATTGGTGAAAGTTTGAACGAAATCGGACAAGCAATAAGAAAGTTATGAATTTTTGAAAGTTGTAATCACTATGCATACGGGAATTTCAAATTGGCCGAATAGGTAATGTCACTGTGATGTAGCTGTGGACAACTCCCCCATTCGCTCTAACGCACAAAATGACTAAAATGTCACTTTTGTTCAAAATGTGTTATTCAGTAGGATCCTTTCATGCATGAGGACCTATAACAATATGCTATCTCCAATATATTTTGAGTACAGCCCGGAGGGTAAAAGCGCCTCGAAGAAAACCGCAAATTAATGATATTTTTGTGTACGACAAATGGGAGAGTTGTCCACAAAAATGTCACAAATGACTCACCAAATTGCCAATTTGAGATTTGCATAGATGTAGTGATCTCATTTTTCAAACATCCATAACTTTCTTATTCCTTGTCTGATTTCTTTCAAACTTTCGCCATCCTGTTTTTCTTATTTTTCTGCTTTCACACAAATCATCTTATTATCAAGGTTGGATTGCCCTTTAAAAAGAGACTGATGAAACTGAAAGACCTACATGTAAAGGGAGCAAAGCAGAATTACATTTCTTTTCTTTACAATTTTTGAACCCTTTAAAAAGCCTTTTCATAACTATATCATAATTACATGTATATGTATACTTGGGCGTGAAATTACAAGATCCTGAAGCAACGTTGTGTGAGGGAGCAAAGTGAACGAGCTTTAGAAAATCATTGGCATTTTATACCCTAAAAACACTCATTTTTAAATTAGAAATTATGGAATGCAATCATTAAATGCAATTAACCCTGCATATTATGTCGAATATAATCCACAGCCCTGGAAAGATGATTAAACCAAGCTCCTACACCGTAAAAAATAACAGTAAAACTACAGGTTTTTTTGCCCTTGAAATTACAAGTTATTGCCGTTATTTCAATTTTACAGTCTTTTTCCTGTAAAACAACAGCAAGTTTGTTGGTTTACCGGAAATCAGCATTTATTTACAACAGGTTTTCTGTTCCCATTTCACATAATAACGTAATAGAATCATCTATACGAAATCAATTAAGCAGTTCAGTGGGCTGCAGGAATTTTAACGTGAATATCTAATTAGGAAATCAAGAACTATGGATGAAAATGTCACTTTTGTTCGTTTGTATGCGTCATATATATACCCATATAATTGGAACTTGGTCTAATAACCATAATAACACTGGTCAACAATTTTCTGCCTCTTAAATATAACATGCCTTTTCTTTATGGATTTTGACATGCTGAATTCGAATAAAACAATCAAAATTGCTGATTGGCTCAGGTTTCCAAGATATTTCAATTTACATATTTCATGTGTAATATATATACATATAAATATGTATATATATATATATATATATATATATATATATATATATATATATAGTGCGTATTAAAAGAAACGTTACACTTTTGAAATATCTGTCAAATTTACATTTCAAAATATTTAGAAATATTTTTCATGTCGATAGATGCCCAATAGTCTCATCTACCACTAACAAAACAAATTTTCGTTCACGCTTGGGCGAACACTGACTGTTTTTGTCCAGAGTGTGAAAAATGGCTTGCGCCAATTGAAAGAAGAGGGGAAAATTAAACCAGAAGTCCGAATAAGCAGTCACATTCAAACAAATTGCTCTTTTGCTTAAATCTATGTTTATGTCATGATAGTCTCGGAATTTTGTGCCAATTTTCAATCATCATTTTAAGGATTTCATTGCTTTATGCATGGGTGAGAATTAGTAATGTGTAATTACTTCAAGATCTTTTAAGCACAGTATTCACAATTCACAGAAACAATCAAATCCATATGCCAGTCATTCAGTCAAGAAGAAAAGTACCAAAATAAAACATCCTCAGTCAATCAATCATTCAACCATTCAGCCAGTCAGTCAATCAACCAGTCAATCAGTGAGGTAATTAATTATTCAACAATCAATCAATCAATATTATTGGTCAAACCGTCGATCAGTCAATCAACCAGTCAGGCAGTCGGGCAAATCTGTCAATTAATCGATCAATCAATCACACTGTAATTTCACAAATTATTCACAAACATATCAAAGCACTTCCAAACCAGTCATTCAGTCAAGAACGCCAACTTAATCAATTTTCAATCAGTCAATCAATCAATCAATCAATCAATCATTCAATTAACAAGGCAAATCAATTTCTCGATTGATCAATAAATGAACCAGTCAATCTACGGTACATATTCAATAAATTTCTCAATCAGTCCTATCAATCAATCAATCACAGTGTATCCATTATGTAACAGCGGCGGATCCAAGGGGAAAATCGACCGCCCCCTCCCCTTTAGGAGCTAAAAGGCTTTGTTTTTCTTTATTTTTCTTTTTCAAATGATTGGTCAATTAATTGATTTATTAATTGATTGATAAATCGATTGCTTGATTGTTGATTAACTGACTGCTTGCTAGGTTGGTTGAGTGACTGACTGACGGAATGGTTTGAGTGATTGATTGACACCTGACTGACTTGACTGACTGATGGGTTGATTGATTGATTGATTGATTAATTGGTTGAATGATTTGAAGATTAATTAATTTGGTACTTCTTGAATGAAAGATTGGCATGTGGTTTTGATGTGTCTGTGTATTGTGAATACTGTGCTTAAAAAGAACTTGAAGTAATTACACATTATTAATTCTCACTCAGGCATAAAGCAATGAAATCCTTAAAATATTGATAGAAAATTGACACAAAATTCCTAGACTATCATAACATATAAATAGATTTATGCAAAAGAGCAATTTGTTTGAATGTGACTGCTTATTCGGATTGCTGGTTTAATTTTCCCCCTCTTCTTTCAATTTGGCGCAAGCCATTTTTCACACTCTGGACAAAAACAGTCAGTGTTCGCCCAAGCGTGAACGAAAATTTGTTTTGTTAGTGGCACTTGATAGATGAGACTATTGGGCATCTATCGACATGAAAACATTTTCTAAATATTTTTAGATGTAATTTTGACAGATATTTCAAAAGTGTAACGGTTTTTTTTTATACGCACTGTATATATATATATACATATATATATATATATATATATATATATATATATATATATATATATATATATATATATATATATGGGTCCCAAGAGTCAATCAATAATTCATGACTCTGGGTAACAAGAGATGCCCTAGAATTCCAGCTGCAATACACAATGGCAGTTGTGTTCTGAATTAATTATGAGGTATACACAAACTTTTTAACTTGATTTATCAAAAAGTGAAACTATTACTGTGAGAATAATATTTGAAAGCAGGTCTTAAAACTTACTCCAAATAAATGTGATATCCTTCAACTTTGCAATGTGCAAATTTCGGTCCGATACGAGTTTCGACTTTTGAGTTATTAAGAAGCAACATGGCCACATGTTTTTGTTTTACACCCAGTATGTACAGCATGGGGACCCATTTAATTCTTTATATTACACATGAAATATGAAAATTGAAATATTTTGAAAACCTGAGCCAAACAGGAATTTTAAGTATCCTAATCATTTTCAGTGACCCCAAATTAGTCTATAGTATGACTGTTTTGTTCAAGAGTCATTTTGACTGTTGACCAGTGTAACTTTTTCCAGGGCTATAATCAGATTTTCGTTCTTCCTTTTCTACCCTTTCTCTTTCTAAAATTAAAATGGCCCCCTGCCAAACAAAGCACACAAAAACAAATGTAAGCCTAGATACCTAAAACTTAGCACTGTTTTTTGCATATGACAATGGAACCAATAATATAGCAGAAGCCTTTGACCAAATTCACTAAAAATTGCAAATACTTTGTTCAAACTTACAAAATGTTTACAGAAAGACAAGAAATGCAAGTACATTTGTTAAATCTGCACTTGTATTTCATATGGTTTACTGTTATCTTCATTTTAAACAAAAATATGACAAATATACATTCATGTGGTACATATATTTATAGTTAGAGGACACACCCCTGAAAGCAAAAGCTTGGGGCGAGGGTGCCCTTAGGCGTTAGAGTACATGTATAATAAATATATAAAAAGGAAATAACTACATTCAAAAAAAGAAGAAAAAAGATAACATCCCTAGACCGCTGAGCTTGATTTGAGGGGGAAAAAGAGGGGGGGGGGGGGGGGGAGAGGAAAAGGTAGGGGGTGATAAGAATGCAGGTGCAAAATAAAAGGAGTCTGGAAAAGAGAAATTCACGAAGAAACAGGGAGAGGAAACGGAGAGAAAAGACCCAAATGGAGGACGGGGAAGTGTCTTAAACCATAATTTGTAAGATGAAGTGAAATGTTTTTCATCCTTCTTGAGAGGCTTGGAACCCTCAAGGCCAAGGCCGAGCATCAAGGCACTACAACACTGCCTTTCACCCATGTATTCATACTTTGCAAATTATAATTTTTATTTATCTATTGTAGTGTCATTAGCAGCAGAACAGTAAGTCAAAGATATTTAAAAGCGAGTGAAGCGAGCGAGCAATTTTTTGTTGGTCCCATTGCTTCATTTTGAGTGAAAGTGTTTGGACAGTTTTATTCTTTATATTGATTGATTGATCGATTGATTTCATTTTTCCATGCATCAAATACAAAGTAACATATCAACAAAATAATGAAATAATCATCGCATGGGAGGGGTTAGGCTTGAACGTAACAGCCCTCAAGAAATGAAAAAGCACCCTTTTAAAATATAAAAATCGTATATACAGTAAATATATATATATAAAACGATTACTTAAATAGGGTTCACAAATGGTAAAGAGCGTGTCATGATTACATACTCATCAAATGTCAGTCGTACATCGAGATAAATACAGTACAATAAAATAAAATTGTACATTGTAAATTATACTGTATTGTAAATTATACTGTATTGTAAATTATACTGTATTGTAAATTATACTGTATTGTAAATTATACTGTATTGCAAATACAATAAGAAGCGGATCGCGGAATATTCATAAAACTGTTGATTTGCATGTTTGAAGATATTTCAGATTTCCTTTGAAATAAATGCTTCATAATGATTTTTTTTTTTAGATTTGTGCCCCCCCCCCATTTACATAGATCTGCCCCTGACTAAAAGTAATACTTACAAAATAATGAGTACAAGAAATAGTGCAGCTAGCTTCTTCATGATTTAATGAGATGTTTGCTTTCAGTTGAAACTGACGGTGGCAAAAGAGACCTAAAAAGAAGATGATAATGAAGAATAGGAAAGATGATAACGACGACGACGACGATGATGATGATGATGATCGAGGCGGACTGACAATAGAATTCGAGTAAAGGAATTTCGGAGCGACCGGCTCTTCTTGTTTTTGACTGGCAGTTTTATTTTTTTTTTGCATGACCGGCCCGTGGGGGAAATCTCCCCAAACTCCACACGGCCAGTCCGCCCCTGACGTTAATGATTATGATGGTGGTTGTGATGATGATCCACTCATTGTTTCTGCTAAAACATTAAGACGCAGCTTGGGATAAAAAAAAAGACAACAGTCTAAAGAGAAAACATACCGAGAAGACTGTAGAGTAAAAACAAGATAGAGAAGGAGGAGGAGGAGAAATGGAAAAGAAGAGGAGCCGAGGGAGGGGAAAGAGAAGGACAAATATAATGAGGAGGCAGAGAAGGAGAAGAAGAAGAAGAAGAAGAAGGAAAGGATTATGACAGAGGAACGAAAGAAGAGGAAGAACAAAGAACAGGATTTCGACTTTCTCAAACTGACATGTTCTTATCAGTGGCTCAGCTGATCCAAGGGTTGGGGAGGGGGAAGTGTTACGTAATCTCACCAGACCTAAAACCTGGCATAAGTTGAAGAGACAATAGCAAAAAAAAATGTGTTCGTCCCCCCACCCCCCCCCCCCCTCCCCCAACAGCAAAACTTGAGTATAGGACCTACCTTTTTATTTATTTATTCATTTTTTAAGTCGCTTGCCAGAAAGTTTTTGGACCCCCCGTCAGAGAATCCTGGATCCGTCACTCATTATGAAGCATCATTAAAACACAAACTCACGTGCAGTCAAAGATATTTCACACAGTTATAAAACCTAAAATGTTTTAATCATTGTTAAAAGTAATGTTCTAACAGTTCGAAAGTTGAAAGAAAAATGAAAGTAAAGAAATCAATACGCAGCCTGCAAGCCTGCGCGTCTCTAACTAACAGAACAGCCAAGGTCTACCTCATAAGATAACATCAAACAATCACTCTCTACTTACTCTTCCAAAACAAGATATCAAAACTGTCGCAGTGAAAGTGCTGTTGTTGCTGGTGGTTTGTTTTAGTGGCAACCAGTAAACTTCTGACTAGTGATGTCCTTTTTATACCATTCTTTTTATAGTTTTAAGCGACGTGCAAAACGGTGGGTATTCCCCACTATACAGAGTTTTAAGAAAGATAGTCCACTCAACTCAATTTGTACGAGAGTCGATATGTAGTAATCACTCAGCCACTGAGTCCAGGGGCGTCGATTATAGGAGGGGGGGGGGGCAGTTGCCCCCTTAACAAAAATGTTGGGAGGGCAAAAATATCGTTTTGCCCAACCCCAATAAATCCGGAGGTGTAAAATAAAATAAGGAAAAATGATGCGGAACTCGGGAAATGAGACCTTCCAAACAATGAAATACAAAAGGTATTACACGATCAGACTTCAATTTCGCCGCGCGCTCCGCGCGCAAAATTCTTTTATTATCCCTGCGTCATGTAACCGTGGATAAACTGGTCAAGAGGTGTTAAAAAATCATTAAAGGGTACTATTAGGCTGTCTTGCCCCTTCCCCCAATCCAGAAAATGGATCGACGCCCCTGACTGTGACTACCGGCCCGTGCTACTTATGATAAAATGATAAAATACATCTGTGCGCCTCACCCTGTGGTGGTCCTATGATCTACTCACGGAAAAGTAGAATAAATGCACCATAAACCATAGGTGACAGCTTCAAAAGCCAAAAGCCACATTTCAAAGCCGTGTGTTCGGACAGCCCCAGCTCCGTAGAAAGCTATGTTACAGACTTTGTTGATGCAAAAGCCTTTACCATTTTGCACGAAGTAGTTTCTCTTTGTTTAGCAAGTCATTTACATGTTTATTATTTTGACAGTTGGCATTAATTCCCCATGAATCATGAGTGGGATGCATGTGAAAGGCAGTCCCCGACTGTTTTTTTTTTCTTTCTCTCTCCTGCATTTCTCCTCAGTCTCTTACTGTCTCCCCCCCCCCTTTCTCTCGCTCTCTCTCAACCTCCTCTCTAAGTCTGTCTCCCACTCTAACTGGCTCTTTTAGTTGTTGTATTTCTTTCAAAATATCATTCTCACTTACAGTACAAAGTTGCAACGGATGTTCCACGACGGTATCATTTACATCAGAAGCTAGAGTATCAATTATCGCAGAATCTGAAACTAGCCTGGTGGCAATATTTGCAAAATGGTGATTAAAATGGTTAACCATGCTCTGGCACTGACTACTAGTAGGTGGAGATCGAGAAGATGAAGTTTTCTTTGGTATTAATGTAGATAAAATTTTCCATGAATTACTTGAGTTCTGATCCTTAGTTAAATGTTCCGTATAATCATTACGTTTTGCTTTCTTAATTAAAGATGTCACTTTGTTTTTTAATACACGGTAGTCTTCCAGTCATTTTGATTTTTGGTCTTTATAGCTTTAGATTTTGCCAAGTCTCTTTTGTTCATAGTTTCCAAAATGGTTTCATTTAACTATGGTGATTGAATGTTTCGAACTCTTTTGGTTTTAAGGGGCATATATCTGTTAACAACATGAAAAAATAGTTTTTCAAATTTGTCAGTGGCTATATCAATGTCGTTCTCCTCCTCGACCTACACGCTGCAAGAGATCAGATTTGAACATATCAATATCTACGCCTCTAGATATCATATACGTTATATACTTGACACCAGGGCCCTGTTGCATAAAACTTACCGTTAACGGTAACTCTGCTATCAATGGTAACTACCATGGAAACATCACTCAACAGCCAATCAAAATCAAGGTTTTCATGGGAGTTACCATTGATGGCAAAGTTACCGTTAACGGTAAGTTTTATGCAACGGGGCCCTGATTGAGTCTGATGCGCTTTCCAAATTTGATTGTTCATCGAATGGTCGCTTACTCCATTATGTATAACACCAGGAGACTTGATCATTTCGATATTGTTTGTTAACATGTGATCAATAGGAGAGGCAGATTCACTGGTAATTCGCGTACATTCAGTGGTATTATAACAAAATTGTTAATCTGTTTATACCGTCTCGTATTATGATCGTCTAACTCCTTTTGAATGTCAAGATTTATATCACGCATGACAATTAGATGACGGTCAAGACTTTCCGTAAACTCCAAAAAGTTTTCATAATAATCTAAAACATTAGACTTCGAGTTTGGTGGCTGATACCAATTAAGAAGCATTATTGGTTTTGTCTTTTTGATACGAATGAGAATAGGGGTAGCTTCAAGGTCAGACATATCAAAAACATCAAATTCTACGCTTTCATGTATGTAAAATGAAACACCACCACCAGACCTGTTGCGATCTTTACGAACAATATTATAATGAGGAACTTCTATTTCATTATCATAAATTGATATATCAAGTCTTGTTTCGTTCAGAGCAAAACATGTATATCATTACAGTACAAAATTGTTCGTATTTAATCAATGTTTGTAAAAACTCACAATATTCAACTGCGCAAATTTCAAACCTTTGCCTGAGAGATGTTAATAAATCATATTGCAATTTGGAGAATTTTGACTATCAGTATGCACTGGAGGATTATTGTTGAAAAGACCGCCATCAATAATATCTACTTCAAAGAATGGTAATTGTTGCATAATACACCTTGGGCACTCCCAACCAATAAACTGATGGGATACATCATTGTATACATTCAGTGGTATACTAGCACAAGATATATGAACCCACTTATTACACGACGTGCACAAAAGACCTTTATTTGCATAAGACACAAGGATATTGCACAACCATTTATAATAATGTATCAAGACCAAAATGAATTGGGGGAAAAAAAATAAACCTAAATCAAAGAAATGTCTCTATAAAAAGATCAGTCTTAAGAGTAAAAAGATCTATGGGTTTGTGAAGTGATTTACCGTATAATGTCCACAATGTGACTTGATTTGATGAGTAATTTTGTAGCCACAATAATCGTGAATAGACCTGTTCACAAATATATTCAAATATTATGCATACTTTTAAAACAAAGGTTCTTCTTGACAACCTGAAAGCTTGTCAGAGGCTTGTCAGACATAGCAACAGGTAATGTATGCAAACTGGATTCCAAGTATTGTGGTTCATTCATTAATAACAGGTTAATGGAATACCTCGTTACTAGGTCCCCAGGAAAGAAACATCCATAAATTTGAATAACTTTGTGAAAAGGTCTATTCGCACGTCATAATGGAGGACGTTCCTGCACCTGCGCCTCTCTTGAACAATGGCAGTATCGTCACTACTATTGATAACAGGGATTTTGATAACACTGGCCTATATAGTAGCACCAACATTTGTCTAGTCTCTATTGATTTTGTCTCGTTCTGTTTCGTCCTTCGCTCCAGTTATTATGTTTATTTTCAAAATATGTAGGTCCTTCTTGTAATAATTATCATGCCTCAGTAGAAGCAGAGGTTGAGAGGGTGGAGATCTACTTATGACGTTGGTCTCGAAGAATCCCACAACAAGCAAGTTTAGGATGGTCCCATCTTTACGTCTCTCTTTTGCTTGTAATACTTCCCGTTGAAGTTGAATGCTGACAGAGTGAGAACGACTGACTGAGCACCCCCCCCCCCGATACGCCAGTGGCGTATCTTGGGGGGGGGGGAGTTTGCACGTGCTCCAGGCGGCACTTGAATGGAGCGCAAAAATGCCCCCAACCCCCCCCCCCCAAACAAAACCAAAAAAAAAAAAAAAAAAAAAAAAGAGAGAGAGAGAGAGAAAGGGGGGGGGGGAATAATAATCTTTAAAGAATTATATTCGCCCCTGACCCTGATAGAATACTTATCATCTACATGCAGGCTATAATCGCTTCCCCCAGCTTTACTGGCTACTGACTGACTCGTCCGTACCGAAAGGACCTTGGATTAAAACGACATCAAACAATCACTATTTCACTTCTACAATAGAAATTAAAGAAAAAAAAATTGCATCCTAAATTCAAAATGTTGAATATCAACGATACACCATGTAAATCCCATAAAAATATCTCATTACGGGTCTTCTTTACACCAGTATCTGTATCTGTTGTAATATTTCATAACAATAGAGATGTAACCATAAATCATAATCCAACAGCGGCTCTGTTGGTATCATTCATTCAACAAGAAATTAACAAATCTCTCTTGTATTCATTAACTTCTCTTCATATTTTGTAGAATCTGAATCTATACACAATACAATAATTCAGTCAATTTCCAACCAGATATTCAATTAAATCAAATTCAAAACGGTTTATTGGTTATTTCGCGACCCGGGGGCCGAATTGCAGATTATTGTTACAAAAGAATATAACATTCATCATATACCAGATAACAGAAACATACAGAACTATAGTACATCTGGTACATATATAATTTAGTACTGACCATTGAAATCATAACATTATTTGATAATATTTGATAATATTACAATTGAACAAAATTAAAGATTTAATAAATGGAATATTGCTTGATTTGAATTCGTTCTTAAAGGTACCGTATAAGGAATTATAGGTTGGTTGATATTCAAGATTCAAGATTCTTTTATTTCACTCATCAAGATAAAAGCAATACCTAAAAGTACATAATTGCACATGGTAGTCATACATATAAAATATGAAAACATAAGAAAAGTACATTAAGAATAAACAAATATATGGAAAAACAAGGAACATATAAAATGGGTGGGGATCGAGATTAAAGATCTTGGCTATTCGACCCCATTATCATAAGAATTGCACCGATGGTTCTTGCACTTACAAGACAAAGTAACGAAAGAGGGCGTGGGTCGCCGAGAAAGGATACAAAGAAGAGAGAGAGAGAGAGAAATAAAGGATAAGTAAGGATGAAAGGGAGAGAGAAAGATTGGAGAATCGAAAAGGGAATGAGTAGGATGAATAGAAGGAGACCCACTTACATAGTTGTGGACATACACGTATGTCTTATGCAACAGTATGATAGAAAAAAAATTAAAAGGACTATAGAAAAATACGCAAGTAAAACAGGTGACTCATGTACGAATGTGTAAAAGCCTTTCTTTGTATTCCTTTTTTGAAAACATTAGTGAGCATGTCGTTTTGCGACAGGTCGGTAAGGAATTCCAAAGTTTAGGACCTGCATAGTATTATAATTGTTCTCTGGGGCACTGAAGTTCTTGCAAATGGGATATAGAAATCTACAGATGGACGGGTAGAATAAGAATGGGTTTCAGAGTTAAAGGCAAAGCAGGGAGTTAAGGATGATGGCAACCCTTTTCTATGACTGCAATACATAAACATTGCTAGTCTTAGTTCATATAAATCAAATGTATTCAAAAGTTGTCATTGAGTAAAAATGGGTTTTTGGTGGTGACAAGACAAGGAGAATTACATATTATCCTCACCATCTCTTTTTTGCAGTTTATATATTCTTGAAAAGTTCTGTTGAGAAGTTGCAGCCCAAACAACATTACAATATATAAGAAAATGATAAATCTAAATATAATACAGAGATAACAAAGTATTTTTGGCAGGTAGTTTGATTTGTTAAGAACACCGATATTTTGTGAAGCTGTTGTGCTGATATAACATGTACAAATTACATGGTCGTTCCAACACAATTTGTCATCAATCTGAACTCCAAGGAATTTCGTGTTGGAAACTATGGTAATCTCAGAGCCATATAGATATACCTTATAATTTGAAATGTCAAAATTTCTTTTGGTAAAAATCATCATGTGAGTTTTATTTGTATTCAAAAGTAGTTTATTATCATTGAGCCAGTTGCTAACATGTTTCAATTCATCACTCAGAGTTTGAATAAGGGTTTCTTCATCTTTATGGGAGCTTAGTTTAACGTGAAAAGAGGACATAAGTGAGTTTGGTAAAAGATTTCTGAATATCATTTATGAATATCAGAAAAAGGAGGGGCCTAAAATTGATCCTTGCGGAATTCCGCATAGGATATTTTGCACTTTTAGATTGACTAATTTCATATACTGTGAATTGTGTACGGTCATCTCGTATCCGGACAACTACCCCCCTTTTCTCAAAAATTTTCGAAAATATAGGAAGGAGGGAAATGGGTCGATAATTTGAATACAAATTTGACCCTTTTTTAACGTGGAAATAACCTTTGCAACTTTCAACTTGTCAGGAAAAATACGTAATGAAAATGTACAGAAGTTATATACAGATGCTACATGATTATCTCGGAACCTCGCTGCCCCAATATGTAGATATTCTTTCTCCTCGCTGCCCGAATATGGAGTGGTGGTTGCCCGAATATCAGAGCTTTGAAAATCCTCAGGGAATGCCACAGCACCAGAAGTGACCCCCCCCCCTGCGGCCACACCTCCCCTGTTGGCGATAGTCTTGGCGGACAGCGACATGTCTCTGAGGTCCAACACCGCGTCGACTGCTGCGGCTGCTGTGGCTGATCGACGTAGCAGCAGCAGCAGTCGCAGGGGCAGCGGCTGTTGCGGCTGCCCAGCTCCCCACATGACGGTTGCGTATATGTCCGCATTTGCGCTGTTCCTATTCGATATTTGGGTAGAGATAGGGAGAGAAAGAAATTAAAGCTTCATAATGGTATTGATGAAAATTATAAGAACTCCAGGCCTACCATTCTCAGATGTTGGAGGATCAATGGCAGATTCAGGAGGGGGGGGGGGGGGGGGGTGCACACAGTATCAGCTGAAATGGATCACCTCAAACCTCTCTGTGTGTGAGGCACATTGTATAGATAGCAGTGGCGTATCTTTGGCTTCGGGCGGAGTGGGGGGGGGGGGGAGGGGGACATTCGAGCCAGTGGTGATCCATATAAAGCTCCATTTCCACTGAGGCCCTAATTAGAGGAGGAGGGGGGGGGGGGGTAAGACATCGGATGTTCTTTCAATCCATCTCTTCATAATCTACAAACAGTGATTTCAATCTTTTTTAAAATTACAAATAATACATTAAAGTCAGCTATGTGCGAACGAGCGAAAATTTTGGCCTCATTCCGTTTTAATTGAGAGTGTTTTGACCGGTTAATTATTTATAATTAACGCGTAAACTATTGATTTACATGTTTGAAGATATTTCATTTTTTATTTCAATGCGTATTATAAGAGAGCTGGCGTTCATCTTTCGCTCTGTTTGGTTCGATACGCGCCCTAGTATTTGTTTTGCTCCCCTTTCTGACGATTGGCTTCAATATATCAACATTGTTTTGCAAGGTCGCATGGCGACCGAGCGAGAATTTCTTTTCTGAAATATTATCCTTAATTTGATAGGTTTTAAGAGTAATTTGCCGTCTTGCCCCACCCCCACCTCGGTCGAATACGCCAGCGGATACGAGCAAAATCTGGGAGAGACCATGCACACTCTTGAAATGTTGGGTAAATTCAGTTGGGCAACAACTAGTTGATTAAAAATTTACCAGTTTTTAAGCTCTTTTCAACCAATTCATCTGCAGAGAGCTTGACCAATTTGTGACAATTATCTTTACCCAATAATTGGGCATATATTTACTAATAAAACTTTATAAAACAGCGTTGCGAACTTCTACCCACTTGTATAATTTCGGCCGATTCTTCTCTTTAAATGGGTGAAACTAGTCGCATAGGCATACGGGCACATTTTCACGAGGGGGGGGGGGGGGCTGACGCCTTTTCTAGTTTCGAATGTTGACAAAAAAATTTAAAAACACTTTCTATAGTGAAAATGACAAAAAAAATACATATTCGGGCACATCACTACCCAAATATGAGGAAATTTAGGCACCTTGCTGCCCGAATATTGCCCGAATATCGGCAATTTCAAAATCTTCGGGTGGGGGGGGGGGGGGAGAGGGAGGGCTGCAGCCCCTACAGCCCCCTGCCTCTATGATTAGTCGGGCAATAACTAGTTGGTCAAATACTGAAAACGGTTTGGAGGAGGTTTAACCTACTATATACAGAGTAAAAAGTAAAAAAAAAAAAACTTACACATTTAGCAAAATTAGGCTCCAAATCCCTTGGAGACTGGTTCAGCAGTAATCCTAAGGGGCGATGCAGGGATTTAGGGACGGGCTGTAGGAGAGATTTGGTGCTCTTGGGCATGTTGGGTACCAAGTTGAAACTGACGAAAATGAGGTCTGGGTTGTATCCGTTTCCCGACTGCGCACTAACGAATGAATGTTGAAGCTTGGGATTATGGATTAGTTGGAGGTTCTTCGAGTGCATCCATTTTTCCAGCAGCTCTCCATTCTTGTCTGTTTCCTTGTAGCCCCAACGAATACTATGACAGTTAAAATCTCGAATGAAGATTTTTTTTGGAAACCGACTATCTATTAGTGGAGGCAGATGGAAGTCTTGAGCGGGTGGTTTATAGATGGATGTGACTGAAATGTCGCCATCATGACTTCAATGTCATTATCATCAGCTTTATACGTAGGGTAGACTGTGATGACTTTGTCAGATTTTACAAAAATTGCACTCCCGTACTGTTTGTGTTGCCTTTCAGCTACCAGCCTCATACCAGGAATTTGGGGCCGAGGGTATTCTTGTCCACGATATGTCTCTTGTAGGCAGAGTACTTGACACTGCTCATTGCAACAAATGTTAGCCAGCAGCTTCTCTTTAGCTGTTGAAATTCCTTCAACGTTGAAGGAAAGGACTTTACTAAGGGTAGCCATAGGATTAGGGTTAGCCATCTATTGACTAGAAAACATAAAGATTTATATATCTGTAGAAAGATTAGAACACTAGAACAACATAGGTGAGGTTATAAAGGGCAATAAGCATTCAGATGGAGAGAAGCAACGCAAAAATATAGAGAGTGAAATCAGTGCTCCAGTAGTGATGTCATAGGATAATGACCATTCACAGTGCATTCAGTCTTTGCACTGTAAGTGAATGTGAAGTCCCAACATACGAGAAAGAATAACTTTACCGTTTTGCTTCATTTACGCGGTTTGAGATTTATATATATATATATATATATATATATATATATATATATATATATATATATAATTTAAAAAAAAAAAAAAAATTAGAAAAATATATTTCTGATTACCAAATTTTGTTTCTCGATTTATTCCCCACTTATCTAAATTAGTGCATAACGATCGACGGAATGCCAAACCAGTGTGAGAATAATTCACAAAATAAGAAGAGAAAATATGATTATTAACTAAATTACTTAGTGTGTAAGAATGATTCACAGAATACAAAGAGAATGCGTAATCATTACTATAAGTATGTGAAAATAATACGCGAAATACAAAAAGAAGCCATCATCACTACTTAGTGTGTAAGAAAAATTCACAAAATACAAAGAGAAGACATAATCATTACTAGGTCTTTAAGAATAATTCACAAAATACAAAGAGTGAGACATTATCATTACTAAGTGTTTGATAATAATTTAAAAATACAAAGAAAGGATATAATCATTACTAAGTGAGTGATAATTCACAACACACAAAGAGTCAAACATAATCATTACTAAGTGTTTGATAATAATTCAAGAATACAAAGAGAAGACCTAATCATTACTACGTGTGTGATAATTCTGAAATTCAAAGACAAGACATAATCATTACCAAGTGTGTGAGAGTAATTGATAAAATACAAAGAGAAGACATAATCATAACTAAGTGTGTGAGAATAATTTACAAAAATCAAACACAAGACTTAATCATTACTAAGTATGTGATAATTGACAAAATACAAAGAGGAGACATAATCATTACTAAGTCTTTAAGAATAATTCACACACAAAAAAAGAGTGAGACATAATCATTACTAAGTGTGTAATATTCAAAAAATACAAAGAGAAGACATAAAAGTCAAACAGAAAACATAATCATTACGAAGTGTGTGAAATAATTCTTTAAGGATAATTCACAGAATACAAAGAGAATGCGTAATCATTACTAAGTATATGAAAATAATACACGAAATACAAAGAAAAGCTACCATCATTACTAAGTCTTTAAGAATAATTTACAAAATACAAAGAGAAAATATAATCATTACTAAGTGTGTGATTATTCACAGTATACAAAGAGTGAGACCTAATCATTACTAAGTGTTTGATAATAATTCAAAAATACAAAGATAAGACATAATCATTACTAAGTGTGTGAGAATAATTCACAGAATACAAAGAGAATGCGTAATCATTGCTAAGTGTTTGACAATAATTTAAAAATACAAAGAGAAGACAAAATCATTACTTAGTCTTTAAGAAGCCATAGTCATTACTATATCTTTAAGAATAATTCACAAAATACAAATAGAAGACATAATCTTTACTAAGTGTGTGAGAATAATTGATAGAATACAAAGAGAAGACATAATCATAACTAAGTGAGTGACTATAATTGACAAAATACAAAGAGAAGACAAAATCATTACTTAGTCTTTAAGAATAATTCACAAAATACAAATAGAAGACATGATAATTTCTAAGTGTGTGAGAATAATTTATGAAATAAAAAGAGAAAACATAAAATTCAAATAGAAAACATAATCATTACAAAGTGTGTGATAATAATTTACGAAATGCAAAAAGAAGACATAATCATTACTACGTGTGTGATAATTCACAAGATACAAGGAGAAAACATAACTACTACTTAGTGTGAGAGAATAATTGATAAAATACAAAGAGAAGACATAGTCATTACAAAGTGTTTGATAATAATTCAAAAATACGAAGAGAATACATGATCATTACTACCTGTGTGATACTTCACAAAATTCAAAGACAAGACATAATCATTACTAAGTGTGTGATTATAATTGACAAAATACAAAGAGAAGACAAAATCATTACTTAGTCTTTAAGAATAATCCACAAAATACAAGTAGAAGACATGATAATTTCTAAGTGTGTGAGAATAATTTATAAAATTAAAAGAGAATGCGTAATCATTACTAAGTATATGAAAATAATACACGAAATACAAAGAAAAGCCACCATCATTACTAAGTCTTTAAGAATATTTTACAAAATACAAAGAGAAGATATAATCATTACTAAGTGTGTGATAATTCACAGTATACGAAGAGTAAGACATACAGAGAAAAGACCCCCCCCCCTTTTTTTTTTTTTTAACTTTCTTCTCTTTCAGTATACTCTTCTCTACAAACCTGGAAAAATTAATATACGAATCTGGCATTGATTTTGAATGTACAGTAGAGTTATTTCGAACCCATCCCATTCATAGGCAGGTTCCTAGCCAGCCAAGCATGGATTGCGCAGTTTTTGCGAGTTTTTCACTTCTTCCGCCACCTGAGGGCGCTTCTAGCACAAAAAAGAGTGCATGGACCCCCTTTTTAAAACTTTCTCCTCCTTGTGTATACTCTTCTCTACAAATCTGGAAAAAATTACAAATCTGGCACGGATTTTGAATGTACAGTAGAGTTATTTCGAACCCATCCCATCCCTAGACAGGTTCCCTGCCAGTTTTTACGAGTTTTGCGAGTTTTTGACTTCATCCGCCACCTGAGGGCGTTGCTAGCACAAAAACGAGTGCATGGACCCCCCCCCTGTTTAAAACTTTCTCCTCCTTCCGCATACTTTTCTCTACAAATCTGCAAAGTTTGATGAATATGACATGGATTTTTACAGAATAATGGGGATTTGTATATGACATTGGGAATTTTGAGTCCTATCAATGGTCAAAATCCTGCGATGACGTCATTCTACCTGACGTCCAATCATGACACACTTCAGTGTCCCATAAAAAAAAGTAAGCACATGGACCTATAATGTTCTATGCGTATTTGGGTTTCTCATAAACCAAAGTAACTGCATGCAAAGTTTGGTGAAAATGACATGGATTTGACTTTAACTGTGGAACGTCTGTTGCGCCAAACATATGCGCCAAACTTTGTTAGAAGGGAGGTGTATGACTATCGTTACCAAAACACAACCATTGAAAAAAATTTCCGTCGGGATGGGTTTTCAGACGGCCCCTAAAAATTGGGGCAAATTTTCCCCTTAAGGCCCATGGACCAAACTTTGTCAGAAGGAAGAGGTATGGTTGTACATTACAAAAAAATTTAAAACTGACAAAAATTTCCATCGGGAAGGTGGGTACACAGTGGTGTAACAGACCCCTGAAAAAACACCAAAATGAGCCCAAACCAAGTTTTGCTGCCCAAAAAGCTCTGTATGTAGGGGGAAAAAAAAACTATTTTTAGGCATTACAAAGTGTGTCATTCAATTAATGTCAAATTTACATAGTCATGATAGTACAATCTTGAAAATTGTAACTTTCTTGGGGTTCAATTTGGTGTCAAGTGATGAATGCAATAATAAGTTATTAAATTGTGAAAATTGTATTGATTTCTCAAAAGTAGTCAAATGATATTGTCCGGATTATTTACACACACCCATTGTCCATCTGCACCTGTTTGACAAGACATACTAGAAGAGCTTGTTAAGTATTTGAGCTTTGTGGCTGCCATGCTGAAATCTGCCATTTATGTGTTAATTACACACATAGTAGCTACGTTCATACAGCACTTGTGGTTTCGAAACTTTAAGTTAACGAAACCACAACTCCCTAACCGCAGCGAGGGTTCACACAAGCCTGAAACAACGAGCTGAAACTACAAGGCGAGCGATCTTTGTGGTTGACCCCGGAAGTAAATACTACCGACTGTGTGTATAGTACACATACAGATCCTGTGTTCATAATTCGTGCGAAAGGTAGGACCCGGAAATTTAACATGAACAGCGAGGTCATCCTTAACCACAAGCTGCGATGGAGGACCCCCCGCTGCTCGTGGTTTCGGCCTTAACCACGAGCTCACTTGTGGTTCTAGAACTACAAGTAAACTTAAAGTTTCGAAACCACGAGTCTGTTCATACAGGCTGAGACTACAAGATAACTACAAGATAACTTAAAGTTTTGAAACTACAAGCGAAACTTAAAGTTTAGCTCCCATAGTGTGAACGTAACTACTATCTTGCAAGCTCGCAAGCTTTCCGGGGATACTCGTTTTTCCGAAGGTTCGTTTTCCCAAAGGTTCATAATTCCGAATGTCCGTAATTCCGAAACGCAAATTTCCCACAGAAGGGGGTTCATAATTCAGAACATTTGATGCATTACTCCGAGGGTTCGTTATTCGGAAGGTTCGTAATTCCGAAAACGAAATAGGGTTCGTAATCCGAAAATGAAAAAGGGGTCATAATTCCGAAGGTTCGTAATTCCGAAAATGCAACAGAGTCCTATATAACTTTTCGGAATTAGGAACCCAATTTTATTTTCGGAATTACGAATCGTCGAAGTAACGAACCTTTGGAAAACGAACCTTCGAAATTATGAACCTTCGCAAAGACGACATGTGACCGTGTTTCCATAATCCTGAAAATATCATCCACACATCTCAACACAATACCTGAGCGAGCGAAGCGAGCGAGGGGGGATTGGTAGGGGGGATACCCCCCCCTCCCACAGTAGGGAGATTTTGCATTTTTAGGGTTGCCAGCTTGCGATTTTAAGCATACTTGCATGCTCTATTTTTTCTCTTTTTTGCCCAAATAATTGGGAGGGGGGGGGGGGGACTACAGCCCCATCCCCGCCCCCCCCGGCCCTCGCTCCGTGGTCCCTGGGTTTGTCCCAACGGCGATGCAGAGCATCGTCCACAAGGCGCGAAACGGTGATGTCTGTTAGCCGCGTAGCGTCGCGTCGATTTTTTGTTTGTTTGTTGTTGTTTTTTTGCAATTTGAACCCCTGTAAGTGATGTTTTCCTGGCATCTACTAACGCAATGGAGACCATAAAAAGCAGTCCATAATAACGTCTTTTTACATCAAGTAACAGTTTAATACACAGTTATATCCAGAATTATCGTGTGTTTGGTTATCAACTTAATAAGTTACCAGATGAATTGAATAATATTATATCTTCTCACAATATTTGCACTTGAAATTTTCCTCTCCAGTGTGTGTTATTTCTTTTTGGTCTAATTCTAACCACATATTTAAAAGTCAAGATACTAAAGAAAAGTAACTGGGAATATAAGAAAGATTCGTGATAAAAAGGTAGATTTATGACAGTGTAACATTATGTTGACTTGTATAGTACCACAAATCTTAAATATAGGTAACCTTTATGATGTAAATGATTATACTGGCCATGCCAGTGAAGTAGAAATTAAAATTAAGTTCAACTAAATGTTGCTTATTCAGCCAATTCGATGAGTGATATAAAACAACTAAGCTATTGGCTACTATTCTATCACAATGATATGTGCATAGAAAAAGTAACACATGTTCACTTGGTAGTCGGGGGGGGGGGGGGGGGGTTAAAACCTATTGCCCGAGGCTGAGCCTGAGACAGAGTGCTATATAGGAACATATTGTGTGAGTCTGGACATATTATGATGGCGTTTTCCTATGCTCATTAAATGTTTACTTGGCAGCCCAAGGGGGGGGGGGGGGGGGAGTTAAACCCCCTAAACCTCCCCGCCCCCCGTAGATCCGCCACTGGATTCTGATCATTAAAAGGCAATTTATGAAAGAACAGGCTTTGTTTCCTGTATGTCCTCACATATCCCATCAATACTTCATGGTTGAATGAGAAAGCCAGCTTGAATTAAAAGCTCTTCAAAATTAATATTTGAAAACACTCAATAAAGTAGTAAATTGCTTACTGAAACATAAAAATATTGATGAGATACATAAGTACATAGAGAGAATATAACAGGTTCTTTCATAAATTGTTTATTATAGAATAATCAGAATGAAGGAAAATGTTTTAGCAGTTTTATTTATATAATTGTCAGTTTCAGAACTGCTTCCACAACGGCCCTGTCAGCCTTCAGTATGTACATAAACAGTATTATCAAAGATTAAAATAACAATAAAAAGGATATAATCCGTTTAAGAAATTAATAACAAAGACATCAATTAAAGTACATTTATATACAAGATACAGATTTGAAGACAAATCAAAAATAATCAGAATGAAGAAAAATGTTAATGAATATTCTATCAACAAATGAACTATACGTACATCTCCAGACTTCAGGGCCGTATGTGGTTGAACAAAATAATGATACAATAATAACAGTATAACAAAATGCCTCAATTGATACATAATTTTCAACTTTTTTCTAAGCATATATTTAAAGGGTAACGTTCGTCAATTTCAGAACTGCTTTCCACAATGGCCCTGCCAGCCTTTAGTACGTAGATAACCAATATTTTGACAGATTTAAATAACAGAAAAAAGTGATATAACCCACTGCAAAAATTAGTAAGAAAGAAATCGATTAATTTACATATATACAAAATAAAGATTTGAAGACAAATTAAGAATAATCCGAATGAAGGAAAGAGTTAAGTTCCTTTAATACACACAACAAAAGCAAGATAGAACAAAAACAAAAATCAATGAAAAAAAAATACAGAAACGTTTTAATATTAAACTTAAACTCACTGTTTAAAGCAGTGATTAAAACTGAGTGATTTGGAAGGACTGTCACATGTCCACTATTATGAATTTGCGGATGTGCACTCAAAATCATTCTATTGTGCAGTTTTAACAGTCCATCAAGTATTTTTGATGAGGTATTTGACCATACAACACCGCAATATTCCAATGGTGGTATGTTAAGTGAACAACATAATATTTTCAAAATCTCATACAGGTTTTGCAGATCGTCTTAAGAACCCTATTCTTTGGGATATTCTTTGGACTATATAGTCAATGTGTCCTTTCCACAATAGTTGTTCACCAAGCATTACTCCAAGATATTTAAATACATTAACCATGTTAACTCTTTCAATCTATACTGATTACAGAGAATTAGATCCAAACAGAGAATGTTTGAAGTCTTTGCCGAGTACCTATAACAACATAAATTTAGTTTTCTTCAAATATGGTGTCAGCTTGTTATGAACAAACCTTCTGCCATCTGTATTCCGAGTTGCATATCATTTCGTAATTCATAAACATTTCTTTGCTCTCTTTTTTAAAATTCCCTTCTCTGGCCATGTAATAAAACTTTCCTTTTCACCTAGATGCCTATTTTGACCAATCCACATGCCTTTAGTTTTAGATTTATTGATACAAAGACCAGACATTTTTGAAAATTCCTCAAACTCTGAAAATACATTCTGTAGGGACTCATTACTTTTGCAAAAACATGTTATGTCATCAGCATACGCTGTGTATTTTATTTCCTTTACCCCAACTTCTAAAACCCATTATATTACCATTATTTCTGACTCTATTAAAAAAAACTTCCAGTCCCATAATTAATGACAGGGGTGCAAGAGGATCACCTTGTCTAACTCCGCTCCTAACTTTGAAATAACCTGTAGCGAACCCATTTACAAGAACACAGCTACTGATTTCTTTCTATACAGTTTTTACCCACTGAATTAGTGAGGGCCCAAAGTTATAGGCTTCCAAACATTGGAAAATAAATGAATGGCTCAATGAGTCAAATGCCTTGGGGAGATCCAATGCCATTATTATACCATGTAAATCCTTTTTCTGCACAAACATGAGATCTGATATTAATCGAATCCCTTCTCCAATATATCTCCCTTTTACAAAAGCAGTCTGTTGACTGTTGATCAAATTTTCTATAACTTTAAATATTCTTTTGGCTAAACATTTTGAAAGGATTTTTGCATCAACATTTATCAGAATGATTGGTCGCCAGATACTAAGTTTGAGTTTGTCTTTGTTGGGCTTAGGAATTAATTTTATCACCCCTTGCCTTTGTGAAACTGACATACATTGGTCACTCTATGCTGCATTAAAAGAATCCATCATAAATTTTGAAACCAGAGGCCAAAATGCCGCATAAAACTCTACGGTGACGCCATTATTTCCTGGAGTTTTATTTTTTGAAATTTTGATCAGTTCCTCTTTTGCTTCATTGCATGATATTAAACCTTCACATGAGGCCTTTTCTGATTCTGTTAACTGCTCAAATTTACTTTGACAAATTAGTTCATGCAAACCTCTTGATACACTAAATCTCTATCCTAAAAAAAAAAAAATCCTAAAAAACTTCTTTGATAAACGTTTGGATGTGTGCTTGTTTATGAATAAGCCCATTATTTGTACCCAACACATCAATACATGTATTTTGAGCCTGGCTTTTCTCTAATGATAAAAAAATATTTGTTACTTTTCTCACTCTTTTTTTACCAAGACAGTGCACCTTGACCTCAGAATTGCTCCATCAGCAAAATAATCATAAATTTTATGTAATTCCTCTTCAATTTGTTTCTTTCTAATTAAAGCTTCTTCTTTCAAACTGTCCACTTCCATTTCACTTATTTCATGTATTTTTTCAGTTCTTCCTCTAGATCTTGTCTCAGATTTTCCTTTTCACCTTTTTTTTTTTGAATATGGAATAGTGAATTGTCTTATTTTGAATTTCAACCAGTCCCAGAGCATTTTTTGGGGTAATGTTTGTGTTCGTATTCATCAACCCATAAAGGGACATTGTCACTAAGATCCTCAACAAATTCCTCATTGCTTAATAAGCTGTTGTTAAATTTCCAGTGTGAAGGCCCCATTCTCTGTTTCTTAATATTTAAGTGCAATGTAACATAATCATGATCAGACAGTACACATGGAATTATATCATTTTCCACTACGTCAGTTTGCAGAGTTTCTTTGATTAACCAGAAGTCCAGTCTTGACTGGACATATTTTCAATTTATCACTAAATAAAGGGATTTTTCCAGACCAACTGAAAATCGCTAGAGTCACACTTATATTTAAGACTGGGGACAAAATACAGCTTACTGACTATAGGCCAATATCTGTTCTTTCAGTTTTTTCTAAAATTCTCGAACGCATTGTATACACCAGGACTTACGAATTTCTTGTTAAACATGACATTATTTACAAAAACCAATTTGGATTCCGACAAAAACTTTATACAGCTATGGCATTATCTAAACTAACAAACGATATAATTGACTCATTTGAAAAAAAAAAAATCAATATTCAGTTGGAATCTTTATAGATTTATCGAAAGCCTTCGATACCATTAATCACTCAATTCTGCTTAAAAATACTCTATATGTATGGAATCCGTGGCATAGCACACGACTGGTTTGCCAGTTATCTTAGAAATCGCCTCCAGTGCACTAAATTTGACTCGGTTGTCTTAAACATGAGTAATATCATATGTGGTGTACCTCAAGGGTCGTTGCTTGGTCCATTTCTTTTTATTCTTTATATAAACGACATCTTCAAATCAACAGCAACATTAACTTTTGTTCTTTATGCCGACGACACGAATATTTTATGTAGTGGATCAAATCTGACCTCACTGTGCAGTAATGTTAATCAACAGCTAAGCCTTGTATGCGAGTGGTTTAAGGCTAATAAACTGTCTGTCAATCTAAAAAAAGTAACTATATGATCTTTCACAATAATAAAAACATTTATTTAGACAGCATTTCCATATATCTCGACAACGTACTACTATCTAGAGTTGAAAACACAAATTTTCTAGGTGTGCACATCGACAGTTCTATGTCTTGGACAAAACACATTCTTGAAACAGAAAACAAAGTCTCTAAAAACATTGGCATCATTTCTAGACTGCGGCACATTTTACCAAACAACATCTTCCGTATGCTTTACAATTCTCTTATTCTACCATATCTAATATACTGCAACCTGGCCTGGGGGAACTCTACAATTTCCAAATTGCAAAAACTGATCACTCTACAAAAGAAAATAATTCGTATAACTACAGGTACTGCTCCCCGGTGTCACGTCGACCATTTGTTCAAACAATTTAACATACTAAAATTTACCGATATAAATAAACATCAACAAAGCATTTTTATGTACAGACGTACAAACAATTTATTCCCTGAAGAATTTTGTAACCTCTTCCAATTAACTTCTACTATTCATAAATAAGAAACCAGACACGCAAATCACATCCATCTACCCAAGCACAGAACCCTATTATTCCAACATAATATCCGGTACTCAGGACCCAAGCTGTGGAACGTTATCCCTGACACAATAAAATACTCCGCATCTCTCGCTAGCTTCTCAAGAAGGATGAACAAATATTTCACTTCATCTTACAAATAATATGTGACCCTCCACCACAAAACGACCAATAAGTCGCAATGGGAGTTTTAAAGTAAACAGCTGAAGAAGGTTGTTTGGAATGGAATTTTTTATATAAAGTTTTTCTGAAAGTTAATTTATTAATCTACCATCTGACAAAATTTGTATAATGTATAAAATTAAAAGAGAATGCGTAATCATTACTTAGTCTTTAAGAATATTTCACAAAAAACAAATAGAAGACATGATAATTTCTAAGTGTGTGAGAATAATATATAAAATTAAAAGAGAATGCGTAATCATCACTTAGTCTTTAAGAATATTTCACAAAATACAAATAGAAGACATAATTTCTAAGTGTGTGAGAATAATGTATAAAATTAAAAGAGAATGCGTAATCATTACTTAGTATTTAAGAATATTTCACAAAATACAAATAGAAGACATGATAATTTCTAAGTGTGTGAGAATAATATATAAAATTAAAAGAGAATGCGTAATCATCACTTAGTCTTTAAGAATATTTCACAAAATACAAATAGAAGACATAATTTCTAAGTGTGTGAGAATAATGTATAAAATTAAAAGAGAATGCGTAATCATTACTAAGTATATGAAAATAATACACGAAATGCAAAGAAAAGCCATCATCATTACTAAGTCTTTAAAAATAGTTTACAAAATACAAAGAGAAAATATAATCATTACTAAGTGTGTGATAATTCACAGTATACAAAGAGTGAGACATACGGAGAAAAGACGTAATTATTACTAAGTGTGTAAGAATAATTCACAAAATAAAAAGAGCGAGGCATAATCATTACTAAGTGTGTGATAATTCACAAAATACAAAGAGAAGCCATAATCATTACTAAGTTTTTAAGAATAATTCACAAAATGCAAATAGAAGACATAATCTTTACTAAGTCTGTGAGAATAATTGATAGAATACAGATAGAAGACATGATAAGTTCTAAGTGTGTGAGAATAATTTATAAAATTAAAAGAGAATGCGTAATCATTACTTAGTCTTTAAGAATATTTCACAAAAAACAAATAGAAGACATGATAATTTCTAAGTGTGTGAGAATAATATATAAAATTAAAAGAGAATGCGTAATCATTACTTAGTATTTAAGAATATTTCACAAAATACAAATAGAAGACATGATAATTTCTAAGTGTGTGAGAATAATGTATAAAATTAAAAGAGAATGCGTAATCATTACTAAGTCTTTAAGAATAATTCACAAAATGCAAATAGGAGACATAATCTTTACTAAGTCTGTGAGAATAATTGATAGAATACAAATAGAACACATGATAAGTTATAAGTGTGTGAGAATAATTTATAAAATTAAAAGAGAATGCGTAATCATTACTTAGTCTTTAAGAATATTTCACAAAATACAAATAGAAGACATAATTTCTAAGTGTGTGAGAATAATGTATACAATTAAAAGAGAATGCGTAATCATTACTTAGTCTTTAAGAATATTTCACAAAAAACAAATAGAAGACATGATAATTTCTAAGTGTGTGAGAATAATATATAAAATTAAAAGAGAATGCGTAATCATTACTTAGTA
>CM046852.1:3380607-3448107 GCA_025618425.1 Heliocidaris tuberculata
TTTAGGGCCGGTGTCCGCCCCCTATTAAATGTAGACTTTCTTTTTCATTTAAAGAGATTTTGACGACGTATATCGCTCCATAGTAAAAATATAAGGACCTTGTTAAATTTTTGGAATAGTACCTTGTGAATAGGTTCGTACTTAAAAAATAGATAATCACCAGTACGATGTGCGATGCTACCATCATCATGAGAATTTGGTTTGTCTTCAAGATTATTTAAGATAGTATTGTAGGATAATCATATTTTCATTCTGGACTTGTTATCGATTTACAAGTGGTACTTTTGTATGTCATATACCGTAATTTAAATTTACCTTGTGCAAATTTGAACTAGAAAATATGCATCTTCCTCCTTTAAACACAGTTTGATATGAGTATTGTTAATCTTTCCTCGAAAGTAAAACCTTCTTCAAGTAGTTTATACACAGGACAAAAACTTCTATTTTTTATGTTTCTCTTTCTCTCCCTCTCTCTGTAAAATAAGAAGATTTTGTAAGTATCTCTGGTCCTTGCTGTCGTCGGTATTTATGTAGGGCGGGGAGTGGGAGAATGGAGTGGTCGGAAATCCCCCAGAGATACCAATGAGGTCGTCCCAAAGATCCTATTTACCATAATAGACGTAATCCATAGTGTTAGTGACATCAAAATAAGCAATAAAAACAATCACCAGTGAAAAGAATATGTCTGCAAATACGAGATAAATCACATGTCGTCATTCTTCCCCATTGTGCCTAAAGTGCATTCCTTTCTTACTATGCTAGTATTTTATATTTATTTATTTTATTTCATTTTTATTTGTTTGTACACTGGATATGTGAAATAAATATATCACTGCACAGATATAGACACTTGGCAACCAATGATTAAACACATTGACAAAGATGACATTGATGTATATTCAAGTCCCCCCCCCCCCCACCCCGTTAGCATTGTGCGTGTATATTGCCTGTGTCGAAACCTAAAGCACTTCATCAAGTATACAAGTTCTCGTTATTGATCTCCTTAGAATTTCAAGTAGCTAAATGGAGGAAGATCTGTGTGTTACTTAATAGTGTGTAATTATAGGGAAACTGTAATAAGTGATAATACTGTAAAATATAACAAACACCCATACTAAATCATTTCATAGAAATCTAAATATGAATTACCATATATTGTGCAGGGATGCCACTTTTCAGGCAAAAGCCTGAATTCAGGCCCAAGCAACTTATTTTTAGGCCATAGAAAACACAATTTTTGTGTACAGAATGGCTCATTCTAGATGATTTTCAGGCTTTCATATCACTTCTAAGTGGCATCCCTGATTGTGGCTAGTAGCATGATTGTGAAATTATTGTTGCAAGCCACATTTATGGACAAAGAGCTCTTACAAACATGACAAATGTCGCTGAGCACCGGAAGTAAAAGTTTTGAACTGGTACACCAATACCGTATACCGTTGAATAAGGTTATTTCAAATAGGAAGAACATTCATTAAACAATGGCACTAGCATAATCTCTTTATGTTAACCTCACCGTTAAAAGAAAGGAGGGGATGCATTTCAGATGACTGACGCTTCATGAAAATACATTAAGCGTCATTAGTTAAAAGTTTGATTAAATATAAAATGAAATGAAACCGTAAATATAAAATCCTTGGAGTGACTTGAGAGTAATGATATTGAAATTGCGAAAGCAATTTGACAAAACAAAGCACCAAATCATATCAGCTATATAACAGAATGCGATAACGAAAGTAAAATTTTGTATACATGTATATTGTGTAATTTACTGGTCTATATATGCTATGAGAAGAATTTGTCATTATCTTCTTTTGTATCAATTCATCATTCATACGTATTTATCCGCTTGTTGCAAATGGTCTTTTTTAGTTGTTTTTTTTTACCTATTTTGTTTTGTCTTTTATGACAGCTCGAAGAGCTTGATTAATATATGATATTCAACCCTCATTTTGCTTTGTGTTTTCACAAAATACTATAGTCTTTTTATTTATCCACTGTGTAAACGAGACACTTTCGAGTTTTTATTTGCAATGTATTACTTAGAGTTTCGACAATTGAAGGCTGTTTTGTCATTCTGGAAATGAAGATGCTGTGGAAAATAATCGAATAAATAACGTTCACCTTCTTGTTTTCAACCTCATCATGTCTATTTATGTCTTTTATATGTGTCAGTGAGTTTCATTAAACTTTGTAACTTTGTGTTAATAGGCTTACAACGACGTCACCGTCATGTTTTACCCAGTTAAGCAAATCAAAATGATTATTGATATCTCTTATATGCCGAGACAAATGGCCGATGAATCCCTCAATCGGGGAGAGGGGGAGGGGGGGGGGGGGGTGCAATAAGTTAATAGGCAAAATGTGACCTTCCCCAACCCCCCCCCCCCCCTTCCAGGGGCAGATCCAGGATTGTGTGAAGGCGGGGGTGCAATATTCAGAAAATTTTCTGACAAGTAAAGAAAAAACAAAACAATGGTAATCAGTGTTTTGGGGGTGTCTTTTAACTCCTAAATGCTCATATTTTTTTTACCAGGGGGAGACCGAGACCCCCCCCCCCTTCCCATTCTCTGTCTTGCATTGAATTTCAGCACTAATACAAAAAAAAAACAACAAATTGATGGGGCTATGTCACTCTGCTACACACATCCAGTTACTATTCTCTGTAGATCGTATGCCAGTCTAATCTAGTCTTTTTCTGTGATTCCCCGTTTACGATATTTTTGTGAAAAAAAACAAAATAGAACAAAACAAAAACAATTTCCCCCCAATCTTCGTTTGTTTTGTTCTGTCTTGTCCTTTTTTTTAATGGTAAGTTTATATCACATCTGAGAAATATTCCGCCACATCAAGTGTCCCGAGGTTTCAGGCTTAAGGTTTTATTATTGGAAATTAGAATTATTTTTATTTTGCTTTGTTTTGTTTTGTGTTATTGTAATACAAGCATAGCTTAAAATGTTGATACATTTACCGAATATAACTTCCTTATATTTCGTCCCAACGTTTACCTATATTTTCAGATTTTCTGCTTTCTTCGAGGCAACTTACAGCCAAAGTTGCACTGTCCATCAATATTAATTCATAAACTTTGGCCCATATATCTATGATCTGCAGCCTTTGTTCACACATAGTATACGCTTCATTTAGAGCGTTTTTGAAGACCAAAAAAAAAAAAAAATGAAATAAAAAAAAAATTGCCATTTAAATGAAATAGGGTTTCGTAAAAACGACGTGATTACTATTAAAAACCTACTTTTCTATTTCTGTGATCTGTCAGTGTTTTGTCGTACCAAACGACTAAATGACAACCTAACGTACGTGTCAGGCTATAACGACGACATGAATTACTAAAAGCAATGACAAATATTCAAATTACAAATCGCATTTGGATTTAAATACAGGCATGACACATTATTCACGAAGGGTTTTCGATTAAAAAAAAAAAAAATGAGGGGTCCCTTTTAACCAGCTTAATAATTATGTACTTCAGATAGAATAGCAAAAATAGTGAGACTCTAATTAAACATAAATAAAGCTAATTCACAGTAGAAACAGAAGTGTTTTCCTTTGTGTTTATGTTCTCAATCAATTCATTATGAGCGTGGAGCAACTATTGATGTTTATGGCTATTCGATAGTTAAGCCTTGAATCGCTTCAGGGGCGTCCCGAAAAAGTTCATATTAATTATTTGCAAAATGTACCCTTATATAAATTTTCTTAGAATATCTCTCTCTGAGATGGGAGCATATGATATATTTGTTAAGGTTCTTGACTCTCATACAAGAGGTCCTGGTGCTCGGTGCTTACATCCTTGAACTAGGTGTTTTGCCATCAAATTTTGTCCCTCTCGACCCAGGTGTATTAAATGTGTCTTAACTGCAGGGCCTGGGGGAAGAGCGGTAATACTGATGTGGCTATCCTGGGTAAATAAGACCGAATTATCATAAATCATCATATAAGGTTCAGTAAGACTTCTGTCTCACACATTTCTGTATACCCTACTCGGCATTGATTACAGTCTCGTATAACTTCTCTAAAAGGGGAAGAACTATGTGCAGAAATATCACCAACTTAATATCCCATTGAGAATACTGATTATAGGTGTTCTCATTGCGGTGATTATTTCCACCAGGAGGCACACCTCTAGAGTTCGTCTCTTTCAGCCTGAATCTCCTGCCATGATATGCCTGGTAGTCTGACGAGTCTGATGAGTCGTAAGCTGTCTGCATGTCTGACGGGTCACATCCTGCGTCGCAGATCTTTGTGGCGCATGTTGAGAGGTGGATTCTTTGGTACCACCAATCGCATATCGGTCTTGACGTCCATAACCAGAAGCTCCTTTGACCACCTTTCCAAGAACATGTTTTTTTATGTCCACCTCCCCAATAATGTGGTCATCATCGAGCCAGCATGGGGTAAAGGTCACGGCTTCTGCTCGGCTAGTAACCCTTTTAGGTTTCGACTCGTCTGGATCATCCTTGTCAAACAGAGCCTGCAATGTTCAAGAATGGTTCATATCCAAATCAAAATCCTGACACTTTAATAAGCCACCTCACAAGCATTATTGATACTGGTTATCTCTTCATTTCCGTTCTCACCAAATGTACGAAGTTCTTCGATCAATTTCTTTTACTGCTTTTCACACTCATCAAGTAAAGTTTTCTTCCTTTTTTCCAACTGCGAAAGTGTCTCGTCATACGACCTAGTGATGTCAGTCCTTTTCATGGCAAACCGAGCTTCGACCTTGACTTTCTGTTCCTCAACGACCTTTGAGTACAACTTGAGTTTTCTTATTTCCCCCCTTTCGGCTTTCCGTACATTTCAGTCTCGTCAAAGAATTCTTTTATGAAAGTTTCCATTTCTATAATCACATGTCCACTACGATGGTGGAGCTCACGGCATCTAAGGCAGATGAAGGCCTTGCATTTTTTACATATCCATTTCTTCTCTTCTCCTGGGTGCTCAGGGCACATGCGTTTAACCTTCGTCTTGCCACACTGAATATCATCCACGTGACTTATCATGTGACTAACCATCTTCTTGAACTTCGCGTGAGCTTCAAGACACACCATGCACAAGTAATCCGCTGGCAGTAATGCGAGATAGAAGCTTTGGCTTCTGGGCATGCTGGGTCGCAAACGGTGCAAACCTTCGAGGCTGTTTGGATATCTTCAAGCATAGATTTGATAGGGTAATGGGTCGGAAGTCTGGAGACAACTCCGCCTCTCCCGCAAGTATTCTTGCAGCAGATTGGACATGAGAGAGTGTTTTCTTTGCCTTTTGCCTTTAGATTGGAAGAGTGTCTCGCAACCTTTTTTCACAAAACTTGTGAGTGCAGGAAAGCTCTTTGGGTTCAACCAGAATGTCCAAACACAGACAGCACTCCAGTCTGTGATAGATCGTTGCTATTTTAGCGGACATGATAAAATTCTAAATGGACACTTAAAAAAGGGAAAGCTATAGTGAGAGTGAGAGTTCAAGTACAATATTTCTTGTAAATTGTTCTCAAAGTCATCAATTTCATATTTGTTTTAAATAAGAGATAATTCTGGAACTAAAGTCGGTATTTTTTCTCCATTGATCAAACATTTTGTAAATATACAAAACTTCATCTGACCTGAAATGATAATTGTGTTGAAGGCTATGTTTTTTAAATAAATGAAATAACATGTTAGCCATATCATCCAAAAATAGAAAAGGCAATCTATAGTAACGAATTGGTTTCGAAATTATTTCAAATTTGCCCCCACACCATTTTCACCGATTATGACTGGCAAACACACACACACACACACACACACCCCCACACACGCACGCATACACACGTTTCACTGCTGTGAACAGTGAATTGTGAAAACTGCAGATCAAATAATTCCTCTAAAATACATCAAGCCGTCCAAGCTTCCACATACGGTGAAATACGAAAGAATGTGACTACCAAACACCATTTCTCTTAATTAGATTTACAGCCGAAAAATATGCAATACATGAATATTTTTGATCATCTACCATTACATCATCTTACGCCTGTCCAAAATGCATAGCGATGAATTACTCATGTGTGCCCGACAGGTTCTCGGGATCGCGCCATCACTTGACTTGACGCGTACAGTGCCGTTTAGCAGCTGCTTCGGCGAATGAAAATATCATAAAAAGAGTCCAGAATCTAGACTAGGTGGAAGGCAGCAACGGATGCAACGTAAGGATGAAATTTCCTATCAGCGGGTGGTTTCGGGTTTGTTTTATTTATTTATTTTATTTTTTAAATTATTTTTATTTTATTTTTTTTAGATGAAACATCTACGCACCATTGCCCAGGGATTTGACAGTTTACCTGTGCACAAAAATCTTGGTCATCTGTCTGCTACGTTGATCAGCGGAAAGGAAATGTCCAAAGGCAAAATGATGTAACAATGGTAATTGATAATTTATCATCAGGAGTCGACAACACACTAGAAAGTGAGGTCAGTTTTTTTTTTTTTTACCTTCTGACCTGACATGGCAATTTTTCAGGAAGTGATAATGATGAATGATAGGCCTACGTTCGATCATACATTAACTTGTCAATCTCATGACTTGAGGGTCTAATGAACTTGCCTTAAAGATGCAGGATTAGTGCCCCCCCCCCCCCTCCTAGAAAAAAAAAAACCCAACAAACTTATCATCTGTGATAAGTTACCGAAGTCAAACCTGCATGTAGACTAGTCAGGGACTCTTAGTGTATGCCCACACGTTTTGTGTCCGGACAGGTTGGTTATCCGGACAGGTCATTTTTAACCCTTTCGAGACAATTGGCCACATTTTGTGGTTTGGCTTAATAACTTTTGATTAAGACTTCTAAAAATGATACCAGATGGATGAGTAGAAAGAGCAAAAATTTCTGCACCCATTGCACCCATATTTTTTTACATGGCCATATTGCGTTTGATGCCAGGAATTTTAAAAAGGAGATTAAGCTTTAAAATCCTTAAATTGGCAACACATTGAGAGATTAACAATCATCGCTTTTTTTTTTCGAAATTGGCTTTTTTTCAACTTTTCGATAAAATTTCTAACCATGTATATTGTTTTCGAAGACATTACATTTTATTGGAACCATGTATTTTATAGCACTGGAAGAAAAATATTATTGTTGCCAATTTGAAGAACAAAATGTGATCGATTTAGCCCTTGAATAATTCCTGTCCTGAAAGGGTTTAACAGTAAATTGAACAACTTCTCATGCAAATTGTCACAAAGCTTTGACAGGACTGAAAATCATGTGAATTGCAAATATTCGCCGATTTTAGTGTTATACCTGATGCATATTTTCTTAAAATCGGACGGCAAAATTGACAGGTTAATTTTTGTCAAGTGTCCGGACACACAACCCCCCATCTTATCCTACTACCACTACCTGGTGTTTTTCTTTCTACCTTTATAAAATGCCCTGTCTACCCCCCCCCCCCCGATTTTACCTCGAGAATCCCACCAATTGTCCTCTCCAGTGGTGGTGGTGGTGTTGGTGGTGGTGGTGGGGGGGGGGGGGGGGGGGGGGGGGCTAAAGGAAGTTATATATTTCGGGAATTTAATTTTCCGAGGAATGTGATTTCAGGAATATGCCACCCCTGCATGAAAATGAGGGAGCATGGGATTCAAAAACATAACGATTTCTATCCCTGAAAAGATTTCCTATTTCTTTTTTTTTTTCTCACGGCTGGGGGGGGGGGGGGGGGGGGGGGAGTCTGTGACGGTTTATCCTCCCGTAAAAAAAGGGAAATTCTCTCATTTCCAAGGATATAATTTTTTTTTTCTCTCTCTCTCCCTTGTCCGCCCTCTCCCATCCTCTGCCCATCCCAACTCTCTTTCTTTTTAATACTTAATTTGGTGTCACCTTTGTCAGGGCCGGGGGGGGGGGGGGGGGTAACCCCGATCCTGATGTCCTAGTACACACCGCGGGTTTCACCTACATGATTTATTTTTTTCTGTCAGGACTTGCGCCACCGACGAGAGAGGGCAGTATTTGAGCGTCAAAGCAGGGGCTCAACTCCGCTTCTGCATCCGGCTTTCCATGGGGGCATTTCCGGCGGGTCAAAAGTGCACACTGCTCCCACATTTCATGTATTAGCCTATGAAGCCGAAATTTTTTCAGTGTACCAGCGAAAATCAGATTTTGGCCTGCGCGCAGCGCGTAAAAGTATTGAAATTATAAATATGAATATTCATGAATTTTATAACTAATTAACATAAAATTGAACTGTAAAGACTTGTACTGTAGCTGTGCAGCCAAATGAGAAGCAGTAGATTATAAGATGATGATGAAGAAGATTTAGGAAGAAGAAGAAGAAGAAGAAGAAGAAAAATAAGGAGTCTGAGAAGGAGAAGAAGAAGAAGAAGAAGAAGAAGAAGAAAAAAAAAAGAAAGAAAAGGAAAAAGAAACACCGAGTCTAAAAAGAAGGAGAAGGAGGAGAAGAAAAAAAAGAAGACAAAGAAAAAGAAAACGAAAAACTGAGTCTGAGGAGGAGAAGAAGAAGAGAAAGAAGAAGGAAAAGAAAAAAAAAAGGCTGAGTCTGAGGAGAAGGAGAAGGAGAAGAAGAAGAAGAAGAAGAAGAAGAAGAAGAAGAGGTAGTAGAGGGGGAGGGGGGGGGGGGGGGGTCTCATCACAAAGATCTCCCATTCTCAAAGTCTACGACTTACAGAAGGCAGCTGTATTGGGCATAACGAGACTCGTTAAGAAAACTCTTAGACAATAGATCAACTGCAAGTTGCAATTGATAGAAATTAGTGCTTTTTGTTAAAGTAAAGTTTTTCAAGGATACACGGACTTAAAGCTCATAGACAGTCTCGGTAGCAAAATTCATACTGGCAAGAAACTTATCTAACATAGTCACATACTATTCTCCTTTTATCATAAGACACATGTACGAGATTATTTAACATTCCATTCACGATTTCGAACAAATTTTAGTGTAAATATACGTAAGAAACGCTTGGTAACGGCTTTTCACTGCCTCACGCTAAGACCATATCCACCCGAAGGTTCCCCACACACTAAACCCAGCGCTTCGCATTATGTGTAGCGTATTCTATACACACATCAATCCTCATGTGAGTAGTGTGTGTGGCCGTTGTTTGAATTTACATCCCCTCTTTTTGGGGCCAGGGATTTTTATTACTTTTCACCTCTCATTCAATAAAAAAACAACTAAATATTCACCCTCAGGTTCTTTTGTCTCCCTAAAATTTAATGATTGATACTTCAATTGAATTAAGGCACCTCCTGCATCAATTGGAATCATCATTTATTTATTTTTTCATTTTCCCACTTTTCTTTTCTGTTGTAGCCATCCTGCGATATCAAATTTCCCTTTACTGACCCATTCATTCCCTTCTGCCTTGCAGATTTGGCATATCTGAAGTAAAACGAGTCCATCAACAGAAACCCCACACACAACACCTAGCACTTTCTTACGAAAAATCAGTCTATCATCCAGTAATTCAAGGTTGCGTTAGGCTGTATGACAGAAATCCACCATCACACTTCAGAAGACATAGTATATTATTGTGCCTGCATCATTATCATCACCACATCTTTCACAAAATTATGGGGAAAACAACAGAAAAAGTTTCTCAGTGTGAAATGATGTTTATTGAAATAACTCAATTATCAACGTAAAACGTAACACTCTCTTCAAATGCTACATACAGATTATAACATTTAGTTCATGGACAACAAATCATGGGGCAGGGGGGGGGGGCAATACCAATTTTGTTTCTATTCTTTTGTTGCAAGCAAACAATTTTATATTCTTCTTCTGACATCCGATGTAGGTGGATTGTAATGTATGTCCATGTACAGCCTTTAAAACTATCATCACAATATACAAGACATAAAAGTACAAAGAGATCACCTTACTGCCCAATATGATATAAGGTCATGTTTGTCCAAATATTGGTAGTTTTGAAAATTTGGGGGCGGGCTAAAACTCCCAAGCGCCTGATTCGTCTGCCTATACAGAATTACAGATTCTAGAACCATTTGTGTTTAAAAAAAAACAGAATCATAGCTATCTCAGGATAGCTTCAAGGAGCTGATGAAAGGGATTATCACTTCAAGGTTAAAGATCAAGTAGAATATCATGACTAAATCTGAATGCACTACTTATGCTTAAATTTATAAACATAAGTTGCATTAAAGCTGATTAACTAAAATCATTTTTTATCATAATATAGTCATGCAACATTTTTCAAAATTTTTTTCTAATTACTTTTGAATTAAAAGAAAAATTATTTGAATTTATAAATTTATTGGTTATAGTTAGAATTCAAAACTGCATTAGCCTTACGTGAAATGGAATAATTGAATGTGCATAACTTAAAAGGTTTTTAATTGTATTTTAAGTGTGATAATAGTTTAAATTGATTATCCCGTATTTTAGACCAAAATATCGCTCTATATGATAGTATCAAATAAAACGAATAGTATGATGAAATTTATGAAAAAATGAAGAACAACAGAATACATAAGAAATCCATAAAACAATGAAATACATGCAAGAGTAATGACTTTCTCATAATCATGTTTCAAATGGGCCAGTTATGCCAACTACAACATGGACATGTAGACCTACAAAAGGGACATCAGTGGTAGCCAAAGTATTCAAAGTATTTAAAAATTACAAATTTTGGGGTGTATCTATAAAGGGTCCAAGAGTAAAACGTCAGGTGATTGCAATAAGGGCCATTCAATAGCCTTGATACAACCCCCCCCCCCCCCAAGTCAGATTTATTGGTCAAGTACACACCCAACTTTACAAATCTGCGTGTTTCCCCTTTAAATAGCTCTTTCCAATTGACCCATATTTTGACATTCAATAGTTCAATGTCCAGCTCTGAAATATATGCATCTTTCGGGGATTTAGAATATTTAATTATTTGCCATTATGTAAATTAGCAATAAATATCTCTTTAAAAAAAAATCAAACTTGAAATAATAATAAAGATAAAGAATACTTTGATCCTTTATGACTCCAAGGCAGTACTACACATTCAACAAGCTTTGTAGCTGATGAGCTTCCTTGGACAACCTGCATAATGAAAACAAAAAGAAAGAAAAGAAAAATTAAACTTCTTGTAGACTGTAAACTGGATTTTAAAGAAGGAAAAAATGGGTACATCTCTACTTTTATGTTACAATTTATTTTTCTTCTTCTTCAAATGATAGAAATGTAAATCTAGGTTCAAATCTTCTAAGAGAAGTAAATATTTTCGATTACAAATTTGATCCAAGACCAAGACCTCTAGTAAACATCGAAATGGTTAAATCAGTCAGCAGGTACAATCAAAATGATTTACTGGACTTCAGAATTCGATTATGACTATACAGATTAGGGGTCAAAGAAAACATGTACACGCCTAATGAGTTTAAATTCTAGGCCCTATATGTATCATAATCTTACAGAGCTAATGTAATACTAGTAGAACTACGTCTAAGCTATGGCCACAATGAAATTTACACTTAGATGTCTACATTTTTAACCAAAAAAAAAAAAAAAAAAAATCTTTTACCTTGCCAGTTCAACTTGGGTTTCCTGCCGTGAGTGGATGACAAAATCTACAGCCCAGGTAGGGTCTGTCACGGTATTGGATGATCTAGCCCTGGTCCCCCTGTGACTGTGTTCCCCTACTTTGGTCCATTTATCAATGTTAATGATAGCTCTGCAATCAAAGAAGAACAAAAATTTAGGATCGTGGTTGTAATAAAAGCATAGATCTACTGTCTAGATTTATATCATAATGTATATTATAGATTCATACTCTCAGTCTCAGATCTACTATCTAGTCTCTAGTGTCAGTGGGGACTTGTCAATGGTTGTCACGACACAAAAGAGGTGTAGAGTCTAGATCTAGACCTATTTCAGCCAAGCCCAAACCAATGATCAAATTGAGACCACTCTTGTCTACTCTTACTTATTAGTAGCAGCCTTAGGCTATGGAAACTAAAGAACAATTTTAATAAGGGTCGAGAACGGAAGACATTGCCATTCAAATTCTATGTAGATCTATCTGGACCCTACCTAAACAAAAGTCAAAGTTCAAAGCGAAGGTCTAATGTTAGGCCCTAGCCAGGGCACCTGCAACATTTTGCTCTCGTAGGCAAAGCGCAGTAGCCGGCCAGGATCGGCGAACCCAAAACTAAGAGACCGCTGGGCAAGATCTTACCCGGCGCGGCCCAGAGTGAGGATCTTGCGCATTCAGTGTTGTGATCAATCTTGAACAGGGGAGCGTTTCATCAAGCATTTTGTCAGCGATTTTTACCGACAACTGTTCTAAGCTACTGAAATCCTTGCATCTGATTGGCTGAGAGCAAATTTGTCGGTAAAAATCACTGACAAAACGCTTGATGAAACGCTCCCCAGGTCTACATCTACCGCAGATTGTCGGTAATGTAGTCATGCGCTTTACTTTTTTGGATTGAGCACTATCATAATATACAGATCTACGGAAAATTTCTGATCTTTTAGAAAAATATTACCCGTATCCTATTTAAAAGGACTGTTTTAGAATTCAATGAAAGTTGATAACTTTCTTTTGTCATGCAAGAGACGGGGGATTGGGTGGGATATGGGTTAATACGTTTTGTACAGTGTGACTCACTCGCTGCCACGACGAACACATCCCAATCATTAAAGGCATTGATTAACTTTGCCCAGGATTGAAAAAAAAAAATCACTGTTCCAGCTAATGCTGTAATCATAATTGCAAACCTTTAGCTCAGACAGGAATCGCCTGAGTTTTATAAGCTGATCGGTCGTATGATATATCAAGATATTTACGATTAAACATTGATGTCGGGATAGAGTACCACCGAACCCTCAAGAGCTCTTACGGTTGGCATACCTCGCTCTATCACAGAATACCGTACGGGCTGGAAACCCGCTCTGAAATCGCCAAGCGCCGGTGCTTGGTTTTTGTGACTGCAGCGCAGCGAAGAAGCCGAGCGACTTGCGCCAGTAGCGATTGATCGCGATTTTCTCTTTTTTAGGATAGTAAACGGGTTCCATTTTCTCTCATACTTTCACATATCCTTAATTATATATAGTTAGAGGACTGCACACAATTCACTGGCATTTGAGTTGATTTTACAATTTTTCACAAAGTTAATCAATCACTTTAAGAGGAACGATAAACAAAATTGACATTTACTTACATTTCAAGGCATCATACGGCCTCACTTTGATGTGAATGTTCCCTGTATAATTTTCTGCTTTCGTGAGATTTACTAGACAAACTCCTTCTGAAACAAAACTTTCTCAAAAACAAAGTTTTTTTGAGATTTGTGTTGAAATAGCACAAAAGTAGCACCACCCGTATGGTCGCCATTTTCCCTATTTCGTGTTCAAATCGTAAGGAATTGTGGGAATGAAAAAATGTTTTATGTATGATATATACATAAAACATTATGTTAATATGAGCCACTAACCAATTATCGAACAGTATTTGACGAGTTTTTGACGTCATTCCTCATGAATAAGTATTTATTCAAATTGACCCTCCTAGATCACTGTTCAAATTGGACAAAGCTCCCACAATGCATCCAATGCAAAGCCTATGGTATGTCAAAGGTCACATATTTAGTTGAGTCTCTAGCCCTCCTTCGGAGGGCATACTGGTATGATCGAATCTCTTTGCGTCAAAGGTTATATATTCTTTATTTCAATATAGCAATTATTCATTTATGTACAATATTGTAATTGTAATATTGTAAATAAATTCTTCAAGTTTGGTGCTTAAAGGCCAAGTCCACAATATCAAGTTGATTTGAATAAATAGAGTAAAATTAAACAAGCATAACGGTGAAAATTTTATTGATATCGGATGTAAAATAAGAAAGTTACGGCATTTTGAAGTTTTGCATTATATCTTGAAACAGTGATATGCTTAACATGGGCGGTATGCAAAGAGTGAACCGAATGATGTCACACCCTCACTTTTCCTTATTTATTTTATTATATGAAATATCATGTATATTTCAATTTTTTGCGTCAATAATGTAAAACATGGTTTGACTCCTTATGGAACATGTAAAATCATCATTATTGTAACTTATTTTGATACAAGGGAGAGATTCTTTAGTATCACATCCATTAAAAAAATGAAATATCTGAAATTTCATATAATAAAATACATAAGAAAAAGTGAGTGTGTGACATCATTGGTTCACTCATTTGCATACCGCCCATGCTATGCATATCACTGTTTCATGAAATAAATCAAAACTTCAAAATGCCGTAACTTTCTTATTTTACGTCGATTTCAGTGAAATTTTCACTGTTATGCCTGTTTAATTTTACTCTATTTATTCAAATCAACTTGATATTAGTGTTGACTTGGCCTTTAAGCTCCAAACTTGAAGAATTTATTTACAATATTACAATATTACAATATTTACAATATTGTACATAAATAAATAATTCCTATATTGATATAAAGAATATATAAATTTGAATAATATTAATAAATATAATTATATCAAATTATATTTAACTACAACATATAATAGAAATGTATATTTTCCACCATTTTTTTTTTTTTTTTTTGGAGGGGGTGAAACCTGGGGGGGGGGATGTTTGTACACACCCTCCCACCTGAAAAGTTGGGGGATGCATACCCCCATCCCCCCCCCCCCCCCCCCGCTATCTACGACCCTGTATAATTCATAACGCCAATGTATGACGTTCTTCACATGCGCCTCTCTAACACTGGCCTCACTATTCTGAATAAGCATATCAATATAAACACCTCTTTGCCTCATCTTCGTCTTGTCCCATTCTATCTCGTTTTTCGTTTTAGTTATTACTGTGAGTATTTCAGAAATTCCTAGGACCTATCATATGTAGGCCTCCATGGTTAAAAAAGGAACTTGATAAAGAAATGATAGTATCGGTATCGAAGACTTTTGAAAAATCAATTGTAAAAGGCAATTTCAATAGCCTTGTCCATTAGGCCTACCCTTTGAAATGAGCGAACATTACAGCGACGTATAATGTAATCCGAACTAGATTTTTAAGGGATATACAATAGGGTATTGATATTGCCCTTGGGTTTATTTTTCGAAAGTCTTTGCTATCGATCATGTTTGTTGTTGTTTTTTTGTTTATCGGAGTTGTTGTTGGTAATCATGCCCATAACCTATTTAAGGAGACCTCGCTTCCTATTATCTTTATCGTTGATGGCCATGTCTATGTTGATCATGTAGGAACTGTTAAAAACGATTAGACATTACATTTTAACAAAAATGGGGAAGAGAGTGATGAGAGTCTAAAATTGACAATAAACCTGTATTTTTTCCCCGAATGATTCTCTGTTATGAAGGATTGAGGATTATCAATCCGTTTCCATATGTATATCTATATCCCCCGCAATTTTCCCCTATTATTTTCTCTCTTTCACATTACTAATCTCTTTCCTCCAATTAATCTCTCACTCATTACTATCAAGAACATAATTCTCTTTTCTCTCCCTCTCCCCCCCCCCTTTCTCTTCCCCCTCTTTTTCTCTCATCTCTCCCTTCCTGTTAATTCTCTCATTCATTACCAAGAACATAAATCTCTCTTCTCTCTTCCCTCCCCCTCCCCCCCCCCCCCCCCCCCCCCCCCCCTCTCTCTCTCTCTCTCTCTCGTCCGCTCACCCTCTCCCATCTCACTTCTCTCTTTAGTTATAATTTGGTAACCCCTCAGCCTGGGAGGGGAATAATCCCGAACCCTGATTGAGATGTCCAATTGGGTTTTTATACTTTTAAAAGTGCATGCATAGGTGGAGACTCTCCTTCACCTCAGTTTTTATCGTCCTATCCTAGGGACAAAGTCACTGTTTTCCAATCTAGCCCGTTGCTTAGCCTGCACCCAGGGGATGGGTATACCAGATAACGCTGTCCGTCAGTCATTGGTGGTCATCCGCCATGCAGGGATGATAACCCACGACCTTTAGTTCGACAGGCAGATGCTCTACGACTGCGTCAACTCGCCTGCACTTTCCTCTCAGCAATCTCCGAGGGCCCCTTGATAATTATGCCCATCGCTATTCTGGGCAGGGGGGGCCACGGGGGTAGGGATAATGAATTTTAGAGAATCAAAATATGAATGGAAATGCGGGTGAGGAAAGAATGGTCTATACAGGGAGATACTTCCCGACATGAAGGTTCTACGACACATGCATGCTCCGGTGACAATAATTACTCCGCAGTCAATATCCCACACTAATCGAATTCTTAACTTCAATGTCCCACACTAATCGAATTCTTAACTTCAACCCGGGACCAAACATTATACCTATCCCCCTAAACCTAACTCTAAACCTAACCCTAAAACTAACCCTAAACCTAACCCTAATCCTAACCCTAAACCTAACCCTAAACCTAACCCTAAAACTAACCCCTAAACCTAACTTCAATTCAATTCAATTCAATTCAAAAATGGTCTTTATTAACATACAAACATGAAGCAAAATATATTAATCGTACATGAAAAGCAGCCTCAGCTGGAATATTCATGTTTACATGTTCATAGGCACAAAATTCATAAAAGACTAAACATGTAAAAAAGGTATACATTGCACAGGTTTTCATAAAAAATGGTAACATGTAAAAGTCGTTATTAATTGCATGTAAAAAGATTGAAATATATACATTCATAACAGTCGACTTGCCGGGGGAGGAGACTAGCACTTAGTGCATAAACCTGTGATAAAAGTGATAAGAGAGAGAGAGAGAGAGAGAGAGAGAGAGAGAAAGAGAGAGAGAGAGAGAGAGAAAGAATTTTCAACATTTGTTGAGTAAATCAACTAAAAAGGGCAATGGACTATTTTTAAACCGTTTTGTTCTATATAGCTTGAAATTGCTGATAAGTATGCATACGGCGAAGAGATATGTTAGTGTGTTTTTTTCTGAGGTAACCATGTCTGACAAAAAGGGTGATTTGAAAATGATTTTGCAAATTTTATACACAGTACTAGTCTCCTCTCCTCAAGAGTTGGTAAGTTACATACTTGACATAAACCTAACCTTAAACCTAACCTAAAACTAACCCCTAAACCTAACCCTAAAACTAACCCTAAACCTAACCCTTAACCTAACCCTAAACCTATCCCTAAACCTAACCCCTAAACCTAACTCTTAACCTAACCCTAAACTTACTTCCTGAAACCCTATCGTAACCCTAACCCTTTGATAAAATAAAGCCAGGAGCAATTACTGTCACCGAAGCATTATGTCGGCACACCTCTCTGTGATCTAAATAGATTGTAGAGCAGAATAAGTTGTGGTTTTTTTTCAGTCTATAGGCCTATACACGTAAAGAATAAACCAACAAATTTTCTTAAGTTTGAAAATTTTACTATCCATCATGCAAAAAACAAATCAAAATGAATGAAAGCAGGAATAAAGAAATACATGTATAAGTAAATAATTGAATAAATAAATAGATATATAAATCAGTAAATAAGAGAGTAATTCAAGACTACACTTCAATAGAAAGTCGATTACCATTCTTACTAATAAGGTATTAAAAATGGAAGCGATTTGATTTTCATCTAAATGCACTTTACGAACTTCATTGAAATAAAGATCACTTCATACACGTATCAACATGATCAGGTGAGGACATGTAATAGCCGAAAAGCCATTTCTTAATATAACATTTCTCTGCTAGCTGTAGCTCCATGGTTAACCTTAATACCCCTGCTATCTCTTAAGGCAATGGTTTTTTTAAAAGTCCACTCTAAAGGGAATTGGGCGTTGGACCAAATCTAGACCAAAATTTATCTTGCCGACACTGTGAGGGTGCCAACATTTTCCAAGTTAAAACACCCCTCAACTTACAAATTACATTCGAGATTTATACAGGAAGCAAATGTTGATGTTATGATGTCCTTTTATAACATTGTATGGCTTGTTGATATTTTTTGGAATTTCGAGACAACTTTTTTGAAATGTTCTTGAGCTTTCGCTTTGGATTGCTTTTCATCTTTGAAATGGTTAACACAATCGAAATAAAAATAAAATAAAATAAATAAATCTCCTTTCACGGATGTAGGTCTACAAGAATGATGGATAGCTCTAGCTCTACAAACAGTTGGCCTGAATACTACAGTGTTGATCACTCTGCTCAGTGGCGATTTAGGGGGGGGGAATCCCGGCCCGTGCCCCCCCCCCCTTTGAAAGAAAAGTATGCATTGTGCCCCCCCTTTTTTTTATTGTGTCCCTCTTATAGAACTGATAACCCTTTTTTTTTTGGTGCTTGTCAGAGGAAATTTGGACCCCATAAAACCTTACCCCCCCCCCCCTCCATGAGCGACCATTGGAGGGCTGGGTAAACATGGTAAAAAAAAATTCTTGTTGAGCAAGAAGCGCGTCCATTTGTTTTAAAAGCAAATGCGCGTGCACGTACAAATATGGGTCATTTCAGGGTCATTTGTTGATTTGTACCATGACTAATTATGAACTGGCTTGTAGTTTTGCATTATAACTGAAGAGGCCAACCATGATGTAATTAAGAAAAACAAACAACCCATAAATACATCATTGGTGGATCTAGGGATTCCTATAAGCAAAACTAAATCTGACTTAAATTTATACCCAAAAGGCACCTGAAAAAAAAGGTGATAATTTTTTTACTTTGAATAGAAGTTTCGGACTCGAGCCCCCCCCCCTCCCCCCCCCCCCCCCTGAAATACTGGATCCACCACTGTAAATGAATACATGCAATATATAAAACTTGAAGCATTCTTAAAGCTACAACGCAAGATGCAAATTAGCATGATGCAATTCCAATAGGCTCAATTATCCCCCAATCATCACAGGCGGCCCTGGCACCGGCCACAGCCGCGCCTACCACGGCAGGTACCGTGGAGCCAATCCCAGCGGCTCCAGCCGCTTGAAGCACCGCTACAGTACTCCCAGCAAGCACACCTCCGCCGTTGGCGATGGCCGCAGAGGACATCATACCGGCAGCCATGGATCCGGCAGCAATACCAGACGAGGTGTATCCGACAGCAGCGAGACCAACGGGTCCAGCAACGGTGACTGCTGCGGCTGCTCCTACGCCCCACAAGATGGCTTTAAATAGGCCGGCATTGGCGCCGTTCCTGTTTGAGATTTGTTTAGAGACAGGAAAAAGAGAAATAATTTAAATCAGAGATTGATATTGGTGTTCAGAAATTCAAAAGAGTTACCATTCTGAAATGTCTGAGGATCAGTGGCGGATCCGGGGGGGGGGGGGGGGTTGGGGGGACAAGTGCTCCCGGGCCGTCCATTAAATCCAATCTGACGAGTATTAAAAGAAAAAAAGTGACCCCATCATTTTGTGCCACCCCACCTGAGAATGTAATCACTTTATTTTGGAGCTATTTCAGAAAAAAAATAAAAATCTAACAAATAATTCTTTTTTTTTAAATTGTGTAGCTTGCTTGTTTGTGAATTTTTTTGGACTAAATTAGCTGCAAACCCCTTTCCCCTTTTTGCGATTCGAAGTGCCCCCCCCCCCTCCCCGGCGTATAGAATGATCCACCTATGCATGCTTACATCAGGTTATGATAGCAGGGGCGGCGCCAGGGAATTTTAATAGGAGGGGCAAGACGACATAAAGATGACGTCATATTTTTTCTCCATTAAATAACAGGGGTAATATAGAGTTATATGTTTAAAGCTCATAGCCAGTCTCGGTAGCAAAAATCATTCTGGCAAGAAACTTATCTGAAATAGTCACATACTATTCTCCTTTTATCATAAGACATATGTACGAGATTATTTAACATTCCATTCACGATTTCGAACAAATTTTAGTGTAGATATCTATAAGAAACGCTTGGTAACGGCTTTTCACTGCCTCACGCTAAGACCATATCCACCCGAAGGTTCCCCGCACACTAAACCCAGCGCTTCGCATTATGTGTAGCGTATTCTACACACACACAGCAATCCTCATGTAAGTAGTGTGTGTGTGTGGTCGTTGTTTAAATTTACATCCCCTCTTTTTGGGGCCAGGGATTTTTATTACTTTTCACCTCTCATTCGATAAATATTTCACTTGAGGAAGAAAAAACTTCACAGCATCTTAGTTATGTTAGTACCCTGCTGTTTATTAAGTAAAATCAAGGAAATCTCACGAAAAGTTTTTGAGGGCTTCCCAAAACTATCTGTTACCTTTAAAGGAAACCAAAACCCCAAGGAGAGAATCCATGTTATTGGAAAGTGAAAATTCAGAGAAGCACTTTACAAAAAGTTTCATTAAAATTGGTTAAAAAATGAGAGAGTTATGGAAGTTTGAAAAGTCTCGTTTTACTTTCTATGGGGATCCTCAAATTGGCAAAATTGCTTCAAAATGGCTGATTTTGTGAACAACTCTCCATTTGTTTTGTACACAGATTTTCAGATTTTCCCCATTATCTCTCAGGGTGCTCCATGTCTCCTCCTGAACTCGACATATGTGGTGTAAAATACATTTTCCCATTATATATGTTGAGCTCAGAAGGAGATTAACTGCACCTTGAAAGATAATGGGGAAAATCTGAAAATCTGTGTACAAAACAAATGGAGAGTTGTTCACAAAATCAGCCATTTTGAAGCAATTTTGCCAATTTGAGGATCCCCATAGAAAGTAAAATGAGACTTTTCAAACTTCCATAACTCTCTCATTTTTTAACCAATTTTAATGAAACTTTTTGTAAAGTGCTTCTCTGAATTCTCACTTTCCAATAACATTGATTCTCTCCTTGGGTTTTGGTTTCCTTTAAGACATCTCTTTTTAATACTCCTCTTTCTTCTTTCTTCCCTTTTCTTCCCTTTTGTTCCTCCTTTTTTTTTTTTTTTTTTTCTTTTTTTAAATATTTTTTCACTACTTGAAAAATCATAGGGGGGCGGTCGCCCCCTCTGCCCCCCTGTAGCGCCGCCCCTGTATGATAGTCGTTCAAGGAGAGTCCCTGTCAGTCATGAACAAAGACGACTAAAATAAAGTGGATAGAAATGATACTAAAAGTAATACTTACAAAATGAGGAGCACCAGGAAGCATACAGCGAACTTCTTCATGATTAATAAGATGGTGGTTTGCTTTCAGCTGAAACTGGTGGTGGCAAAAGAGAGATAAAAAGAACTTGATAATGAAGAAAAGGGAAACAGAGATGATGATGATGATGATGATGATGATGATGATAATGGTGGATGGTGATTCATCCTTTCATAGTTTAGCGCCCAACCAGTTTCTGCTAAAGCATTTAAAGGGAAGCTTGAGTTCTGGGAAAGGTAAAAAATAATTTGTTAGCTTTCTCATTCTTTTGATGTTAGTTTGGAAGATTTTCGAAAAAGATATGTCCCCTGAAAAGGATTGCTCTTCAAAATAATGCTCTCACATTCAAAATATGAGAAAAAAAAGCAGCTGAAATGTTCGGGCCGAACATTTGCCTGAAGTTCCATATACATATTTCTGTGTGCAGAGCATGTGACTCTCAGCAGGATTGAGTCAAATTTGTTATAATTCTTATGTGCTATATAATCAACCTTTCCCAATTGCTTTGAGACAGTTTCTTTCACAATTCAGTCTCATGACCAAAACTTAGCTTTATCTTTAAAGGCGCAGCTTGAGATAAAAAAAAAAAAAAAAACGACCTCTAGAGAAAAGGTGAAAAGGGTTAAAGAACAAAGAAGACAGAAAACATGAACAAGAAGGAAAGAAGAGGAACTAAAGAAGAGGGGGGAAAATAAGGATGAAGCTAGGACTTGGAAAAGAGAAGAAAACTATAAAAGGAGGAAAAAGACTAAGAAGAAGATTATGAAAGCTTTCAAACTACAAGAGGTAATATCGACGTGGAGATCAAATAATTCATTCACAATATTACATTTTCTTTACTTATCTATTTTTGTCCTAAAATAATCCCAGTCTTAGCATATCTTTACGAGAGGACTGCACGGACCTAATAATTATGTTATACTATGTAATCTTTTTGTTCGATTTCTTTGGCGCTTCTTCTTAAATCAGGTGGATACGGGGGGGGGGGGGGGGGGGAGGGGGTGAACGGCCACCCTCCTCCCCAATGCGTAAAAACACATACATTGAGCCGTTTGAGGGGCAGAAATACTGCCCCTCTTTGTATAATTAATGCTTTGGGTACCTTGGGAGTTGGGAGGGCCGGAGGAATTCCAGCGGGGGGGGGGGGGGGGGGTAATAGCGGGGTCACAATATTATGGATTCGTGTTTGTTAGTTTTTTTGCTTCTAGCTTCCCGCCTCTACTCCATGATTTATGGGTGAGTGACAATGTGAGAGGGAAAACAAGGACTTATCACAGCCCATTTTGAAAATGTCCACTATCTAAAACTGACATGAAACCCGGCCTCAATCCCTCCTCCTCAGAGGCATTCATCAACCATACCGATGATTTTTAGTGGCTGATCCAGGAGGTGGGGGGGGGGGGGGCCAAACCTAAAAGGTGGCATATCTTGAAGCGACAACATGCAGGGGAAAACGTGCTCCTGTGCCCTCTCTTCTGCCTACTTTGAGTAGATATGCCCCCCCTTCTTTTAATTTTACTGTGCTTGTCAGAGAGTTTGGGACCGCCTATCAGAGAACTCTGGATAAGGCCGTCAATGATTATAATGAAAAAAGACACTATCATGTTGTCAAAAAAAATTAAACAAGTAAAACCGTATAGTAATCTAAGAATGTAATGTCTAACGTTCGATCCGCTATAAGCAGAGGAATGAAAAATGAAATGCGGCCTGCAGGTCGGATCTGCTCGTGTCCAAACTCCAAAGTATAATAAAATAAATAATATAGAATCTAGGAATAATAACATCAAATAATCACTCTCTCTCTCTCTCTCTACTTACGATTCCAAGCTGGGTATCAATACTATTCCTCGCTCAGTGCAATGAATTAATGTCGTAATTGTTATTCTTTTTATAACATTTTTTAGTGACGTGTCATAACGGTCGGTATTCTCCACTATACAGAATTTAAAGAAAGATATTCCACTCACTTCGATTTGTACTCACTCAGCCACTGTGACTGCCCTTGAAGCTTTAGTATAATAAAATAGTTTTGTGCCCCTCACCCGGCCTGTTCATGTCGTACCATCTACTCACGAAAAAAAAAAAAAATAGAATAAATGCACAATGAACCATGTAACAGCTTCAAAAGGCAAAAGCAATTTTTTAAAAGCCGTAGAGAGCTATGTTACAGACTTTGTTGATACAAAAGCCTTTATACCATTCTACACGAAGAAGTTTGTCTTTGTTTAGAAAGTCATTGACATGTTTATATTTTTGTGCGTTGGTATTCCCCACGATCGATCTGGGTGTGAAGGGCGGACCCAGAAATACCCATTACATTACGTCACGTCTCTTCAGTCTCTGACTATCTGCCCCTCTCCTCTCCCCGTCTTCCACCCCCCCCCCTCTCTCTCTCTCTCTCTCTGTCTTTGCCCCCCCCTCTCTCTCTCTCTCTCTCTCTCTGTCTTTGCCCCCCCCCTCTCTCTCTCTAATAATACATAGGCCTATATTTGTCCCATCTTCCTCTCCCCTTCTGGTGGTCGGAGGAGCTGGTGGTAGTGGTGGTGGAGGAGGAGGAGGAGGTGGTGGTCGTGGTCGTGTTAGTGTAGGTGGGGGTGGGGGCTTGGTCATGTCTATGCTAATCATGTAGGAACTGTGAAAATATGATTAGACATAAAAACAAATGGAGAAGAGAGTGATATTAGAGTTGTTTATCAGGTTGAAAAATAAACCAAACTGCATGGCCTGCAGTCAGTGCATATGATATCTCGGATAAACTTGTTGCAACTCAAAAAATCAAATGCAAGTCCCGGGCCCCGGGCCAAATACGCGATCCTAATATTGGTTGAAAATCAAGTTGCGTTTAAACGCAACTTTGTTTATTGGTTGGTTTGAAATCGGATTTTTCATGCAAATTACTTTTTTTTAAAAATTGACTTGACCTGGGCCTGGCCTGGGCAATCGAGCGCGCGCGCGAGAGACGTACGGCCGTCGCGCGTGCTAACCATAGGTGCTAACTAGAGAGTAGAGTGCATAGGTAGTAGAGTGGCCGGGGAAATTCCGATCACTTTTCAAAATACACTGAATTCACGACAGCTTCACCAATACGAGAGAGATGTCGTCGAACATAACTGTCACTGGTTTCGTTATTGTGCTTCTGTTTGTCGTAACCTGTGAGGTAAGTTGGAATAATCTGGCATGTCTGGATGGATGAAGAGTGCAGTTCATGAATTATGTCCCATATATTTATTTTGATGTTAGTACAGTAAACATGACGATACGAATGAATGAGGACTGCGCACAATAATCACACATGCACATAGCCACTAATACACATACGATTACGAGGTATTCTTAAGACCTCGTACCTTATACTCCATACATGTTATGCTATACTGTTAGATTTCAGTGTCTACCATCTTTGAACCTCCCCCATGTCATTTGTAGGATTTTCCATCTTCTTCACTCATGGGCCCTTGGCCTTGCCTATGTGGGACTGTGTCCACACCACGTATAGTGGTCATACTGACCACTACGCGGGACGAATGCAAAAATACTAGTCATTTTCTATCGCATGTACTTAAGGTATGGGGGGAAAAGTAAGATAAATGTTTAAAATACTTCCTTTCAAATTCAGCGCTTTAAAATCTCTTTCCTACCTTAAATGGCCGTTAGGAAGAACTTCTGATATTTCCAGCAAAATCCAAAGTCAAAATCATGTCCAAAACCTAAGAAATCCCCGCCAATTTTTTTTGCGATCGCATGTTGTTTTCATGGTGCCGATGTTTTTAGACTAAATCGGCCAATAAAATTTTGTCCACAACGAAACTCGGTATCGCGTGCACATCGATCTCTACGATCGCACACACGGAAAATCGGGACTTACGTGTGCGCGATAGGAACCGAACTTTTAACGACCGAATTTTTTAGCGGGAGATGTCAGCGCTCGCGGCGATCAGGAAATGTACATCATGACTTGCGATACCCCGTTTCGCCAGAAGTGACAGTAAATTACGGATTTCATTTTCGAAATTATCTTTTCCAACATCGGTGAGTTGAATTTATTGTATTTCATGAATATGTTGGTGCCGTTTCTTGTAAATTAAATGCCGATTATGAGTGAATGTTGGTGACTTTTGTGCAGTGGTGTTTTGAAAGTGTCGAGGTGGATCACTGCCTAGAGTCTACACACGAAGTATAGTAAAGTCGCTATGAGTGACTGTGTCCAACATTCACCGTTGCAGCAGTCAAAAACAGACAACAAAATTGCTTTAAGCAAGATTTAATTTTCTTAAATTTGCTAGATTACCTGATCCATGGACTCTTCCACTCTTACTGTGCCACAAATTAGGGGATTCAGAACTGAAAGTGAAATTTTAAATAATGATTTTCCTCTCCTGTATGAATGATCTAGCCTGGAAAAGGGCCTGCTGATACACACAATAGCTATTGAAGCCTATTCACCCATAAAAGAGCTAGTCTGGGTACAAGGTTATCTTCAGATAAGCTTGTACATGTATAAGTGCATCTTCTTGAACTTAAAGGTATTAGATAGTTTTGGGAAGCCCTCCCTCAAAAACTTTTCGTGAAATTTCTTTTATTTTAGTAAATAGCAGGGTACTAACACTCATAGCGACATTACTATACTTCGTGTGTAGACTCTAGGCAGTCATCCACCTCGACACTTTCAAAACACCACTGCACAAAAGTCACCAACATTCACTCATAATCGGCATTTAATTTACAAGAAACGACACCAACATATTCATGAAATACCATAAATTCAACTCACCGATGTTGGAAAAGTTAATTCTGAAAATGAAATCTGTAATTTACTGTCACTTCTGGTGAAACGGGGTATCGCAAGTCATGATGTACATTTCCTGATCGCCGCGAGCGCTGACATCTCCTGCTAAAAAATTTGGTCGTTAAAAGTTCGGTTCCTATCGCGCACACGTAAGTCCCGATTTTCCGTGTGTGCGATCGTAGAGATCGATGTGCACGCGATACCGAGTTCCGTTGTGGACAAAATTTTATTGGCCGATTTAGTCTAAAAACATCGACACCATGAAAACAACATGCGATCGCAAAAAAAATTGGCGGGGATTTCTTAGGTTTTGGACATGATTTTGACTTTGGATTTTGCTGGAAATATCAGAAGTTTTTCCTAATGGCCATTTAAGGTAGGAAAGAGATTTTAAAGCGCTGAATTTGAAAGGAAGTATTTTAAATATTTATCTTACTTTTCCTCCCATACCTTAAAGGGAAAGTTCACGCTGAAGATTACTTGAGTTTAAAAAATGCAGAAAAAATAAAGAAAAATATTGGCGAAGGTTTGATGAAAATCGGTCAAATAATAAAAGAGTTATGAGTATTTAAAGTTTTGGATTCGTGACGTCACATGCGAGCAGCTGCCCATTGGTCATGTAATAAATATTCCATATATTCGCATTTTTTTTTACGTTCCACTATAAATTGATATTGTTTCTTTTCAGAATCTAGTATTGAATAACATTTCTGACAATATATCAAATGCACAGACGAAAATATTCTAAATTTTCTGAGAAAACTGTATTTTATGGAATATTTATCGCATTACATCATGGAGGAGCTGCTCGCATGTGACGTCACAAAATCAAAACTTCAAAAGTCCATAACTCCGTTATTCTTCAACGGATTTTGTCCAAACTTTCGCCAATATTTTTCTTTATTTTTTCTGCATTTTTTAAACTCAAGTAATCTTCGGGGTGAACTTCCCCTTTAAGTACATGCGATAGAAAATGACTAGTATTTTTGCATTCGTCCCGCGTAGTGGTCAGTATGACCACTATACGTGGTGTGGGTACTAACATAACTAAGATGCTGTGAAGTTTTTTCCTCCGCAAGTGAAATATTTATCGAATTAGAGGTGAAAGAATAAAAATCCCTGGCCCAAAAAAGGGGATGTAAATTCGAACAACGGCCACACCCATTACTCACATGAGGATTGCTGTGTGTTATAGAATACGCTACACATAGTGCGAAGCGCTGGGTTTATTGTGTGGGGAACCTTCGGGTGGATATGGTCTCAGCGTGAGGCAGTGAAAAGCTGTTACCATGCAAATGTTTCTTACAGATATTTACACTAAACTTTGTTCGAAATCGTGAATGGAATGTTAAATAATCTCGTACATGTCACACCACGTAATACTATAGTGGTCACATTGACCACTAGGCGGGACGAAAAATACTAGTCATTTTCTATCGCATGTACTTAAGGTATGGGGGGAAAAGTAAGATAAATGTTTAAAATACTTACGTTCAAATTCAGCGCTTTAAAATCTCTTTCCTACCTTGAATGGCCGTTATGAAGAACTTCTGATATTTCCAGCAAAATCCAAGGTCAAAATCATGTCCAAAACCAAAGAAATCCCTGCCAATTTTTTTCGCGATCGCATGTTGTTTTCCTGCCGCCGATGTTTTTAGACTAAATCGGCCAATAAAATTTTGTCCACAACAAAACTTGGTATCGCGCGACATCCATCTCTACGATCGCACACACGGAAAATCGGGACTTTTACGTGTGCGCGAAAGGAACCGAACTTTTAATTTAATGACCGAATTTTTTAGGGGGAGATGTCAGCGCTCGCGGCGATCAGGAAATGTACACAATGACTTGCGATACCCTGTTTCGCCAGAAGTGACAGTAAATTACGGATTTCATTTTTGGAATTATCTTTTCCAACATCGGTGAGTTGAATTTATTGTATTTCATGAATATGTTGGTGTCTTTTTTTGTAAATTAAATGCCGATTACATGTGTGAGTGAATGTTGGTGACTTTTGTGCAGTGGTGTTTTGAAAGTGTCGAGGTGAATGACTGCCTAGAGTCTACACACGAAGTATAGTAAAGTCGCTATGAGTGGTACATGTGTCTTATGATAAAAGGTGAATAGTATGTGGCTATGTTAGATAAGGTTCTTGCCAGTATGATTTTTGCTACCGAGACTGTCTATGAGCTTTAAGACTCTTAGTCTTAGTCTTACGACTACTTGACTACAATCACTGTATACCCAGACTTTGTAATTCTAGACAGGTTGTTAATCCAGACAGATCATTTTCAAACAGTAAATCAAACAACTTTTCATGCAAATTGTCACAAATCTTTCACAGGATAGGTTGAAAATCATGTGAATTGCAAATATTCACTGGTTTTAGTGTAACTTGATGCATGTTTTTCGTAAAATCTGACGGCAAAATTGACAGGCTAGTTTTTGTTAAGTGTCCGGAAATGCAACCCCCCATCCTACATGTACAAGCTTATCTGAAGACAATCATAGGCCCTTGCCTATGTGGGACTGTGTCCATCATTCACTTTTGCAGCAGTCAAAAACAGACAACCAAATTGCTAAGCAAAATTTGATTTTCTTAAATTTACTAGATTATCTGATTCAGGGACTCTTCAACTCTTACTTTGCCACAAATTTGGGGATTCAGAATTGAAAGTAAAATTTCAAATAATTATTTTCCTAGCTCTCATATATGATGTATGAATGATCTAGACTGGAAAAAGGCCCTGCTGATACACACAGAAGCTATTGAAGCCTATTCACCCGTAAAAGCTAGTCTGGAGTACAAGGTTATCTTCAGATCACTTATACATGTACAAGCTTATCTGAAGATAGGCTTCGATAGCTTTTGTGTGTATCAGCGGGCCTTTTTCCAGTCTACATCATTCATACATGAGAGGAAAATAATTATTTAAAATTTAAGTTTCAATTCTGAATCCCCTAATTTGAATCTCTGAATCAGGCAATCTAGCAAATTTAAGAAAATTAAATCTTGCTTAGAGCAATTTTGTCGTCTGTTTTTGATTGCTGCAACAGAGAATGTTGGACACAGTCCCACATAGGCGAGGGCCTATGAGTGGACTACCTTACCCCAAATTATCCCCAGTTTTCCTCCTATAATTAATTTTTTGATTACATATTAAACTTGTAAAAAGGTAAAAACTCACCGGTTTTCCAGGCTAGACTTCACAGACTGAGATTACATGGGTGAATAGCGTCATCTTAATGGTATCAGGGATTTGAAAATAAATAGGAATAGGCCAGATAAGAATTAAAGATAAAGTTTAGTTCTGGTCATGAGATTGAATTGTGAAAGAAACTCTCTCAATGCACTTGGGGAAAAGGTTGATTATATAGCACATACAAGAATTGAAATATGCTGTAAGGTTTTGGAATCACCAAAATGATAAGAAATTGACTCAATCCTGATGGAAGTCACATGCACTGCACACAAAAATGTGTATATGGGATAATGCTGGAAAAAGAGTTATTATTATTTTTTTAAAAATTATTATTATTGTATTATTATTATTATTTTATTATTATTATTATCATTATTATTATTATTAGTAGTAGTAGTAGTAGACTAGTAGTACTTAGTAGTAGTAGTAGTACTAGTAGTAGTAGTAGTAGTAGTAGTAGTAGTAGTAGTAGTAGTAGTAGTAGTAGTAGTAGTAGTATTATTATTATTATTATTATTATTATTATTATTATTATTATTATTATTATTATTATTATTATTATTATTATTATTATTATTATTATTATTATTATTATTATTATTATTATTATTATTATTATTATTATTATTATTATTATTATTATTATTATTATTAATATTAATATTATTGTTGATTTGTTTACAACCTAATGTTCATCTGGTAACTAATAATGCAACCGGACTCCATCCAGAAATCTAGGGTTACTCTAGGAGACTTCATCTTAGACCCCGTTCTCACTCACTTTGAAAGTGGACTTTTGGAGCGGTCTATCTAAGACCCGTTCCTCAGGAACGGTTCTTAGGTGAGTGTGAACGGTCAAAGTGGTCCAGCAAGTGGTCTTCTGGACCGCTCCAGAAGACCACCTCGGGGAGGTGGTCTTGAGGAACGGGTCTTATTAAGAGCGGTATGGACCGCTCTAAACGTGCAATGTGAACGAAAGCGTACTTCAACCGGAAGTGAGCCAGTGACGTTCCGCGCACAAAACAAAGCAAAAGCAATCGATCGGGCAGCCGGCAGGCACGCTACGGTACATCAGTTTGTATTTCGCGCGAAAAATTTGACCCGCTGAACTGAGCTGCCATAGCAACAAGGCCACTTTGAATCGTGGAGCGGTTTGAGCGAGAAAAACTGCTCGGAGTGAACGCTAGCAAACCGTTCCCAAGATCCGTTCCTCTGGAGCGGTCTAACTAAGACCACTTTCAAAAGTGAGTGAGAACGGGGTCTTATTTGTAATTCTTCATTCCGTTCCTTTCAATTCCATTCATTATCATTTTTGTCATGGGGTGTTAATAATGCATATGGAATAATCTTCTTTGTATGAGAACATCCTCGGGACAAGATGGTTTTTGTGTCGGAGAAATTCAACATAGCTTTTTAATATTTACAACCGATTAGAAAGAGTTATTCTTTTGTAGTGCTGGCTTTGTAATTTAAGGACAGGGGAACCTGGAAATATGGGCAAGGAATCCTGTAACATGTTGTTGTTGTTGTCATTGTCATGTTTTATTGTTATTATTATTCTCTATTCTTTATTATTATTTATTATTACACAGGGCCAGTTCGACAATGTACGTTGCAAGTGTATCTGCCCAGCAGAACCTGATATAAAACGGAATGTGGACATCCAAGTTGTGACTGTATCAGTTGCTGAAGAATGGTAAGTCTTAACCCCTTCCTTGCTATGATTCTATGTGTTGAGCAATGTTGTTTTTGTTTGTTTTAAACTGAGAAAGGTTACATTTTCACCCCCCCCCAAAAAACAACAACAACACAGGTACCCTCAAGTTCATTGTGAATTCTATTCCAACAGAATATATATCAAGCCCAGCTGAAGAATGAAAGAAGCTTGAAAATTAAAAGTTCAATTCTTGAAGGATCTTTTGTAATAATAAGTCTGGATTTATACAGTATATTGCATTTATTACCCCCTTTACTCAGGCACACAATGTGTGCAACATCTTCACCCCCCCCCCCCCCCCCCCCCCCCCTCCCTAAATAATGGCTTCTGTCATCCTACTAGATGCCCATTGCTCTGCTGGTTAATAATATAAAGGGTAGCAAGTGAAAATTGGTGTCTTGCCGAATGACATAAGTGCTATGTTGAGGGGCTTCAACCAATCACCTTTGCATCAGCAGTCAAGTGTTCAAACCTGCAGCATTTGCTCCTCCTTCCATATCTCGAAAGGTCAAAGGTTAAGATCAAGGTCATGATTTTTTTTTTTTAAAGGTTAATGTGAAGATTAGGGTTAGGGTTAAGGTTTAGGTTTAGGATTAACATGGCAAAGTTAGACCGGAGCAATTGTCACAGGAGCAAATGTCATGGAACCGTTTAAACTATTCATCCTCTTTTTTTCTCCTTCAGCTCCTGCGAACTGGTGATGGGTAGAAACGAGAGTGACTGTCAACGATGTGAATGCAAATATGAGAGTCGGAACATCACCACTATTGAGGTATTGTACAAAGGCTCCTAAAGTTGGTGGAGGGGGGTTGTTCGATCTGGGTCAAATGGAACTATTGATAATTGAGGTGACAATGATGATGATGGCTGTTTCCTTGGGTCCAAGTCATTATTGGGAATTTAGTTCACTCCGGCATGATGTAGCATAGCGAAATAGACCAATCCTCGAGCGACAGACTCTAGTATAATTTTGGCAGAGAAAGCCTTGGATAGGGGGCTAACCCTATGGATGATGGAATGGATGGAGGAATGAATGAATGAGTGATAAAGTAGTCTTCCATTTTCCATTTTCTATAGAATCACATCTTTATACACGTACAACGAATCTTATTCTTTCAAAAAAGTGGGGTAAGCCGAAATTACTCTTAGAAATGAGACCGCCCATCATTTTTCAACATGTAACAAAAAAGCATCTGGGCCTTGTTTCATAAAGTTTGTTATCAATAACAAGTTGCAATAACTGTTATAAGCTACTGAAATCCTTGCATCTGATTGGCAGAGAGCAAATTTGTCATAGAACCTTGGCAGTTGTTATTGATAACAAGTTTTGTGAAACAGGGCCCTGTACTTTTATACCGCAGGTTGTAATATTCCTGATCATCGTGGTAGTCATCTGCCTCTTCATCTACCTCATCGTACTCTTCTTCATGGATCCTGAGATGTTTAGATCAAAACTTACTGAACCACAGCCGGAAGACACGCTCACTCCTCAACCAGTAAGATTTACTTTTTTTATATGTAGTTTTTTTTTTTTTTTTTTTTTTCCTTTGCATGTTTTATTAAAACAAATCAGGAGAATCACATATTTACAAGATTCGATAAATTCAAAAACAAAAACAAAAACAAAAACAAAAACAAAAACAAAAAATTAAAAAAGGGGGAAGGCAGACAAATGGGGGGTATAAGCAGAAATAACATATGAGGCAGCAAAACATTTGCAGATTATAGTAGGACAGGGAATACCCTGAAGACAAAAGCCTCACCACAAGCCGACCAAGCGCCCGAGGTCCCGTCCAGCAAGGAAAAGGAGAATCGGCAGACTTGGATCGATATCAAAACATCACATCTACCTATATAAAAAAATATATTAAACATATTTAAAAAATTTGAACAAAACAATTTCTGAAACAGTGAAGACTCCGTATAATAATGATCTGGTAATATAGCTGCATGGTATAACAGAATTCCTGATATCTACTAGAGATAAGACAAAGCTGCACTCCAGCTCCCCAAATTCCACAGATTTAATGAAACCTGATATGAGAAGCCCCAGAGAACCCCACTGTATAAAGCATAAAATTACGCAACTCTGAAGACCCTAATAGTTATTTTTTTGCCTCCACCCACCAAAAGTGGTGCCGGAGGTTTTCCGTTCTTCCGTCCATCCGTCCATCCGTACCTCTTTCTCCTTAACAAGATATGTCAAGAACTATTTGAGGTATGAACTTCAAACTTGGTACTATTATGCATCAACATAGTGATTAGATTTTTGTTAAAATAGGTCAAAGGTCACAGGTCATAGAGGTCAAGACATGAATTTTATTTTTACTTTTGTTATCACCATAGCACAATACCTATACCTGTTTTAGCTGTGAACGTCACACTTGGTACTAGTATGCATCATCAGAGTGAGATGAAGTGACAAGATTTGGGGTTTGGTTGGTCAGAGGTCAAAGGTCATAGAGGTCAAAGGTGGAGGCGTATAGGAGACGCAGTCTCTTTCATCTTGTGTATGAACAGAAAAGTTGTTTGTCTTTATTCCTGCATGTCGTTGGTCCCTAGCCCAATTGTTCATATATTCTCCTTTGGAAATTTGATTGCAGGACTCTCCAGTAGAGCTGGTATCGATAAAAAAATTCTCTGTCGACATGTCGCAACAAAAATATTCACGATGTCGACATTATATTGACATAAGTCAAACACACACAGTGCCAGTTTGTATGGAGTTGACCCCCTTTGACTTCGCCAATTCTTGCATTTTCACAGGATCTACGTTAAGTTGTTTACAAAAGCAATCTGAAAAATAACGTATTTAACACCACTATTCATAAATATAAAGTTTGAAAAATCATTGAATATGGATGTATCTTTCACAGCAATAATGCAAAATCAAAGTTTGACAACCGGAAAATATGAAATTTTAGCGATATTTCTTTGGTTACAAACAGAAAATTTTACCTGCTAAACTTTCCCTAAAATTCCTCATTTTGGTTGGATTTGCAAGAAAATCACTGTGATGAATCCGTAAATTGTTCATTTTTCTACAACCATACGATATTTACTTGAGCTGAATTTTCTGCTTAGAGTTGTGTCAGAAAAAAAGGATCTCGGTGTCAAATCGCCAAGACTGATATCACAGAAAAATATTACAACTGTGTCCCATGCATTGAAATCTGTGTATGGCTGAGCAAGCTCTGTGCGCTAGTTGTCCATATGCGCATGAGCAGTCCATGAATGAGCTGACTACGCATGCATTTATTGAATTGAATATTTTTCTGTGATATCAGTCTTGGTGATTTGACACAACTTTTTTCTGACACAACTCTAAGCAGAAAATTCAGCTCAAGTGTGTGACCGTGACGTATGAATAAGATCTAGCACTGAAGATGCAGAGCCCTCAACTTGAGAGCCCTAAACATGTAGCACTGCATGCCGCGAGCGATTGTCGTTGAATTTGCGCTAATGGATTGCCTTCTAATCGCGTTTATTTTTGTTGATGATTGTATCTATAACTTTTCAGGTAAGCTTCACTTTTCTAGTGTGTGACCGTGACGTATGAATAAGACCCCTTTTATGTCGACATCAGAGCATGCATGTCGACATGTCGGCAACGTTAAAAACACTTTGTATGTCGACAGCAGTGTTGACATCAAGCATGTCGATACCAGCACTACTCTTCAGACAAATAGGACTTGTTAAGTTTTTAATGTATCTCTTTAACACTTTCGAGACAATCAACCACATTTTGTGGTTTTGCTCAATAAAAAAAAAGAAATATGACAGATGCATGAGTAGAAAGAGAAAAATTTCTGGACACATTATTTCCATTTTTGTTGCATTACCATATTGCATTAGATGCCAGGAATTTTAAAAACGAGAATAAGCTCTAAAATCCTTAAATTGGCAACACATTGAGAGGTTCAAAATCATTTTTTTAAAATCAAAATTGGCACTTTCTCAACTTTACGACAAAATCGCTAACCATGTATATTGTTTTCAAAGACATTGCACCTTATTAGAACCATGTAGCAGACATGGCTATACAAGAAGGTCGATCAACTTGGCTGGTGTATATCATTGGTGCCGTGATCGGTGGTCGAGTCTCTTCCACAAGTGCGGATGAACACGATATGATCAATATAGCCCTAAATAATTCCTGTCATGAAAGGATAAAGATGAAATGTGTTATTATTAAAATGTATTATTTAATTTACACAAGATGAACACCTAGATTGTGATCATGTTTTTCCCATCTTTTTAACCAGGATCCATCAAGCACAGGGCAGCCATCATCCTACCTAGGTCGTGTGGGTAGCGCACAGAGGAGATGGAGATCCCAGGTCCAACAACAGAGGCAGAATATCTTTGACAGACACACCATCCTTAGCTGAGTCATTGGTTTATATTGCCATTTGGTCTTGTACCAGCCTGTGTAATCATGTCTGGTTTATACCCATTGGCCCGTATTCTGCTAAAAATTAAACCTGTCTGTGGGTCTAAAGTCAGTTCTAACAAAGGAAGTTAGAACGAGGTCTGAGTTTTCCTTTTAGTTGAACACCAACAAATATGTATTCTATCCCATATGTCTAATACAGTGGAACCTCGTTATAAAGAACACTGTTATAACACACTCTCGTTATATCAAGGTAATTTTGCCGGGCCTACTTTTTTTACCCCTGATGTAACAAGGTTTCAATATAAAGAGGTAATTTCCTTGCCCCCAAGAAGTTTGGTATAATGAGGTTGCTCTGTCACAATTTGCCATGTGTCCAGCTTGTGTAATCCCATTTGGGTTTGTATTCTCGAAAGCTGCCTAACTTACGGCCAGGGGAGCGTTTCATCAAGCGTTTTGTCAGTGATTTTTACCGACAAATTTGCTCTCAGCCAATCAGATGCAAGGATTTCAGTAGCTTATAACAGTTGTCGGATAAATATCACTGACAAAATGCTTGATGAAACGCTCCCCAGGTTGCAACCCCATTTAAGAGTGGGTAGTTAGTCCATCAATTTATGGAGTGCCAAATGTCAACCTCTTCGTTCTGTAGAAATCGCCATAATTCTGATACTAAATGAAAATACAAGAAAAAAAATAACAATAAAACTTGTCGCTGGGGAATTAATTTCTCATTTTCAATTCATAACCAAATTGCTTTTTAAAAAATAATTTGCTTATTTGCGTAATTACAGTAGTCCATACAGAAATTTTAATAAGGGGTTGACACTTGGCCTTCTATAAATCAGTGGACTATGTGAAGATAAAGTTGAGTTATGGATGGTCATGCAATTACATTGTGAAAGAAACACTCTCAAAGCAATTGGGAAAGATTGATTATGTCTAAATAAGAAGTGGTGTATACTGTGAGGTTTTGGAATCATCAAAATAATAAGAAATTGACCCAATCTCCCTGATAAACACTTGCACTGCACACAGAAATGGGCATATGGGACTGCTTACACATGTGCCAAGAATGTTTGGCCCGAAAATTTCAGCTATTTCTCGTCATATTTGGAATATTAGGGCATTTGAAGAGCAATCCTTTTCAGGGGACATTTCTACTAAGATGTTCTTCCAAACTGACACGAAAGGAATAAGAAAGCTCACAAATTATTTTTCACCTTTCCTAGAACTGAACCTTCTCTTTGAGTCTGGCTGTTTTCAAGAACATGTCATTTCTTATTAATTGTGATTTCCAGTGATTGTGATTTCAAGCAAGCTTTGTTAGTTTTTATATTTTGTTGGTTCAAAAAACCCATATGTTGCATGATAAACAGTTTATATTGAAATGGGGCCAATGTTTTCTAGAAATTCAGTTTCATTAATGGAATACAAGAATACAGCATGCATTTTTCATAGATTTTAATCAAAAACAAAACAATGAAATACTGTGTGTGCGTTCGTAATTGAGTTTTGACATACGTGTTTTTGACCTGATGATACAGGACAGTAGACTGGTTCGGTAATGTATTCAAATTTTATATACCTTTCTCACAAAGGTTGTTCTTGACAACCTGAAAGCTTGCCCGAGACTTGCCGGACATAACAACAAGTAATGTATGCAAACTGGATTCCAAGCATTGAGGCTCATTTATAAAAAGCAGGTTAATGGAAAAGCTCGTCACTAGGTGCTCAGAGAAGATAAATTTGTATACATTATAGAACTGGTCTATCGGACTGAAAATTGCAATTGTTTGGTTGACAGGCAGTTGACTTAACGGTTTATCAACATCTTGAAAAGAGCTCTAATTCATGCCATTAATTTTAGGATTCTGAGTTAAAAGTAGAAAAGTGAATGTAATTGGTAATGCTCAGTAAGTATTCAACACCATTATTGTTTTATTAATTATGTAAATAATAACTCAAACTATTTTTGTATCCTGTGCAACGGGCTCTCCGTGACTGATTTCTATTATTGTGTATGGTTATAGTCTTATATGGTTAAATATTATTGTTATATTTAGGTAAGATTTCATTTTCAAGGTAAGATTCTATTTTAAACAAATTTGTTGAATAGAATACCCTGACTTTCTTTACTATTTCGTTTGATATAATTTGAAAAAGAAGAAATATAATACATAATTTATCACTGTTTTGTGTATATATCATACACTTTTGTAAATTTGTATAGTGACAGATTTTTTTTAATGATTAAAGAGCAATATTTAGAAGAACAGCATTACTAATTTTATGTGTTATTTTACAACATGTTCCTTTGTGTTTTGTCAATGTGATACATGTATTTTTCTATTTGATTCTCTGCCCTGTCTTTCTCTGTCAGTCTGCTCTATGTATTAATAATAATAATAATAATAATAATAATAATAATAATAATAATAATAATAATAATAATAATAATAATAATAATAAACCGCTCTTGTATAGCCCATATCACATTATGATATAACGTCCCTATGTGCTTCCAAAGGGTTTGGATATTATTACCCTAGCTTTAGCTCCGGCTGCCGTAATCAGCGCACAGTGCATTTCAAGGAATAAATCCTGCCAGGTACCCATTTAACACCTGGGTGGAAGAGTGGCAAACGTGGATTAATGTCTTGCGGCTTGCCAACCCTTGGATTGAGAGTCGAGTGAATGAACCACAGACTATACCACGACACCTCCACTATGTTACATGTATGTCTTTCTCATCAAGTATTTTCACTCGCTTTCGCTTTCCTTCTCTCCTTCCCTGTCAGCTACTCTCTCTATCTGTTACATAATCTCTGTCCTCTGTCTGTGTTCAACCCCCCCCCCCCCCCCTGTCATGGGCCGTCAGTCTATTAAACCTTCAAAACGGTTGTTGGAGGCCCGCTAGACCAACATCGTCGGTCTCGTGGGCTGTAACCCATGATTTCTTATTTTGCATTCTTTTAATAAGGCCCTGTAGATACTTTCTGAGGATGATGATTATGATGGTGATGAAGATGATGGTGATGATGATGATGCTGATGATGATTATGATGGTGATGAAGATTATGATGATGATGATGATGATGATGATGGTGATGAAGATGATGATTATGATGGTGATGAAGATGACGATGATTATTACGATTGTAATGTACGTAAGTTCTCACTATCCCGGATAACAGTTGCCTTTAAAAATGGGCTATCCGTGATAAAATCCGGGGATGGGGTGGGGGGAGGGGTGTCAGTATTAGGCCATACGTGTCCCCACCTGCAAACCGCACTTATCTCTTTTTTAACTTATGCTTGCCCCTCCCCCCACCACAGTGAAATTGAATAACTCTTTTCTTAATTTATTTTTTCTTTTTTTTCTTTTCTTTTCTTGATTGCTTGCTTTTCAGAAAACTTTTTTACACATACATGTACTTGTTAACTTGTACGTGGTCACTGCAAATGGATTATGATAAGTGATTATCATAATATGCAGGGCGGATACAGGGTTTGGTAAAAAGTGGAGGCCGGGGCTGGTACAATGCAATAATCAGAAAATCATCTGATAACCCCCCCCCCCCCCCCCGAAAAAAAAAAAAAAAAACAAAAATGGTTATAACTTGAAAGGAGAGGGGCACATGGTTGGGATTATGTATGCCACTTTGGTTTCAGAAGATGGGGAGGAGCTTGTTGTGCCCCCTAAAACCCGAAGTGATGATAGAAATGTTGAAAATCAGTGGCAGCTTTAAGGGAGGGGGGAGGGGGTGCAACATCGGCCCGTCCTTCAATGAAAAAAAAAATCAGCATGGCTTACCCACTATAATATTCCCCCTTGTATTCTTGTGCCCCATTCATATTTGAAACAGGAAATTTCGTCTATTCAACTTTGTTTATCAATAGTTCTTATAGCTGGCATTTTACAATGGGGAGAGGGGGGGGGGGGCTGGCACCTTCTGTCCGCCAAACCAAAGGTCCCCCCCCCCCCCACTTCCATTGTCCGAGCCCGATGTTCCGCCTGGGGGGGGGGGTATTTCCCCTTAAATAGCTTGTTTTAATTCAGACGGGTTTTTTTTTTTGGTTTTTTTTTAAAAATTGGTGGTGGGGGTCGTTTTTGCCTCCTTGGATTCGCCTATTAGTAGGGCAGATATGTAACAAAAAATGGTCAAGTTGCTCAGATCCGGCAGAAAGCATGAAATTTGGCATACAGGGGTATTTTGGGGCGCTGATTTCAAAAATTGCCGGCCACAAGCGATCTGACCACCGGGTCGGCCGCCATCTTGGATTTCAAAATGGCCGCCATTGAAAATCTTTAAAAACCGTTATCTCCAGTTTCACAAGACCCGTGGCACAGAAATTTGGCAAATAGGGGTATTTTGGGGTGCTGATTTCAAAAATTGCCGGCCACAAGCGATCTGACCACTGGGTCGGCCGCCATCTTGGATTTCAAAATGGCCGCCATTGAAAATCTTTAAAAACCGTTATCTCCAGTTTCACAAGACCCGTGGCACAGAAATTTGGCTAATAGGGGTATTTTGGGGTGCTGATTTCAAAAATTGCCGGCCATAAGCGATCTGACCACTTCTCTTTTGATAATAATAATAATAATAATAATAATAATAATAATAATAATAATAATAATATACCATATTTATATAGCGCATATCACAATATGTCCCTATGCGCTCTGAGGAGGAAAAAGGAAAAGTGCATAGAGAAGCTTGAGATGAGTGAGGTATGCTCAAGATACATGTACTTCATCTAGTTACCAGTTAACACTGGAAGTTATTTCTAAACGGTAATGTTTTAAGACGTGCCTTAAAGTTGTCAACGGTATCACAATTTTTGATATTTTCTGGCACTTTGTTCCAAAGTTCTGCTGATGCAACCTGAAAAGAGCGTGACCCATAAAATGTTGTATTTATTTGTGGAATTGTGAGAAGGGACTTTTGAGAAGATCTGATGTTTCTGTTTGTTATGTATTAGATCAGTAATTCAGTCAAATATGTAGGAGCCAATCCTTTGGGGCACTTAAAGGTTAAAGACAAGGATCTTAAACTCGATTCTAGCACGAACAGGTAACCAGTGTAGTTTCTTCAAACTAAGAGAGATAGATTCATTCGAACGGGACCTCGTAACAAGCCGTGCAGCAGAATTTTGGATTCTTTGGATTCGGTTCAGTTGAGTTTCAGGTAGATTGTAGAGAAGAGCATTACAATTTTGATAATAATTTGTAGCATAAACGGGGTCTTCTTGCTGCGGGGCGGGGCGGACGCAAACAAATTGAAGGAGATATGTAATTCATTTTGGCTAGCAAGGGTAAAATTAGGCTTTTAATTCATATTGAAAAGCATCTGCATATATATATATACCACGCCTTTTATTAATCACTGATATAAATTATCACACAAGCATTATTTCATAATGGCGAGCGAGGTAGCGAGCGAGCGAAATCTTAAATATGTCATTTCATATTGAAAAATATCTGCCTGCCTACCATACCTTTTTGAAATTTCTTGAACATTTTATTTAATGGGTCTACTGGCATGTAAGCGTCTATCCAGGGCCGTCGAAAATAGGGGGGGGGTGGGGGATGTCACATCCCCACATCCCCCTCCCCCTTTTTATCGACGGCCCTGGATAGACCTAATTATATCGACCATGTATGGGAGGAGGCCAAGGTAGCTTTGGGGGATTATAGAAAACAAACTTGCTCATTTTAATAGTCGCTTTGAGACTATATGTAGAAAGGCAAGTGGGCACTTATCACAAAAGAAAGGGCATTTATTCGAAAAGACAAGGAGCTGGTGTAGGGTAACAACACCATATAATTAGAATTTAGTGTTTTTTGCCAAGGGGGGCTGGGAACGCTGTCCCCAGCCCCTAGGAGGTATACATACCCACTTTGAACAACTTAAAATTTCCTTTGCCCATGGACGATGTCAAAACAAAGTATTGGTGAAAATCCAATTCTACGATATTAATAAGTAAAAAATATGGCACTTCGGGGTGCTGTATGTATTCAGTTGGAAGAAGATTCCATTTACTTAAGGATGATTCCTGCCAAGTTGCGTTAAAATTCAATAGTGCAATATTGAGAAGGAGTAATATATTGCCACAGGGGCACTTCATGGCTCTGCCCCCTGCCTCATTAAGGGATGTGCACCTTATTGGAACAAATCCAGATTCCTCCTGCCTAAGGATGATTCCTAACTGGTTTGGTTAAAATCCAGTAATGACTGTAAAGGCCCGATCGGACCCAGGAGGTACTAGTACCCCCTTTGATCAGACTTCATCGATGTTCACTATTATATAAATAGTGCATGTGCATCTTGTCTATCATGCACTATACTGGACAGATACTAAATTATCCCGAGTGCAGTTTTGTTTATACAGACCTGCACGAGGGATAATTTTGTATTTGGAGTTCATATAGTCCGGTAATGGTGCATAAATAGAAAATGCACTGTAAATAGACCCCTGGATCTATAGCTGTTATTGTGTATTAGGGCAGGGCCCTAGGTCTAGTACGGGATTCCCCGTGAAAAAATCAAAGTTATAGTGCACTATCGTGCACTGTAACAAAAGTTTTGCACGTCACGTGATGCAAATCTAACCAATCACAGCGCGTATTATACATACACTATTTACTATAACACAATATTTGGACACTACCAGGAGCAGATTGGGGCTGCTAATCGCTGATAGGTAATTGGTTTGTGACTGGCCCATCCATTCTGTAACATACATGCTGGCAAGTTTTCTTAATATTCAGTATGATTATGATACATTATCGATATCTTGGTGAGACCGATTTCCGACTGGTCGACCAAAGGATGAAAGCCATGGAGACAAAATTTTGATGGGGTGGGCGCTAATGTCTTTATAGCTTAAAATCAGCTTTACAGTATTTAAAGTTTGTGAGCGAGCAAAAATGTTGGCATTGTTTAGTCAAAACACTTCTTTCTAATATCTAGAAAGATTTGAATTGAAAGCTCAGATTATATCTATTAAGAATCTGACATTTGCTTGTATGTTGTTCAAGTAGGAATGTGTGGTAATTTTCAAATTCAAATAGTTTGTGATGTGTTATTAACCATGACAACGTCCATGAGGAACACATCCACAACCAAATTTAAAGGCCAAATTCACCCCAAAAATTGAGTTGAATCAAAAGTAAAATTAACCCCCCCCCCCAAAAAAAAAGATTTTTTGCATTGTTTCATGAAACAGTGACATGCATAACATGGGCTGTATGCAAATTATTGAGTGGATGATGTCATAAGCTCACTTTTCCTTTTCTATTTCATTATATGAAATTTCAAATATTTCAATTTTCTGCTCCAAGAATGTAAGTTTTGACTCCTCATGGAGTATCACAATTTTTAATTATTTTTTTCTGGCGGCCGACCCGGTGTTCAGATCACTGGGGCTGCAGCACCCTAAAATACCCCTTTTTGCTAAGTTTCTATGCCACAGGTCTTGTAAAACTTGAGAAAACGATTTTTCATGATTTTCAATGGCGGCCATTTTGAAATTCAAGATAGCGGCCAACCTGGTGGTCAGATCACTGGGGACCGGCAATTTTTGAAATCAACACCCCAAAATGCCCCTATTTGCCAAATTTCTGTGCCACGGGTCTTGTGAAACTGGAGATAACGGTTTTTAAAGATTTTCAATGGCGGCCATTTTGAAATCCAAGATGGCGGCCGACCCAGTGGTCAGATCGCTTGTGGCCGGCAATTTTTGAAATCAGCACCCCAAAATACCCCTATTTGCCAAATTTCTGTGCCACGGGTCTTGTGAAACTGGAGATAACGGTTTTTAAAGATTTTCAATGGCGGCCATTTTGAAATCCAAGATGGCGGCCGACCCGGTGGTCAGATCGCTTGTGGCCGGCAATTTTTGAAATCAGCGCCCCAAAATACCCCTGTATGCCAAATTTCATGCTTTCTGCCGGATTTGAGCATAAATTTCACATATCTTACACACTATATGGCATACAACTTTGAGGACCTTTCTACCCCTTCTTAATATCGACTATAATGATGAGTTATAAAACATCTTTTAAAAAGGTATCTTATCAAAATTTGAATAGGTTAATTCAATTGGAAAATAAATAAATGACGTGTCATTTGATTTGTATTTTTATTATAATTTTCAATTCAAGCATCGTAATTAATAAAATATATGAACAAACTTATTTATACTGCAAAGAATTCCAAAGTTCTCTCGGCTCTCGTTCGTAGACCACCAACTTGTGTTGTTTGTTTATTGAGCGAGTTTTGGTCTTGCGCCCTCAGGCGTTACAAGACGCGTTACGGAAACCCAACCAGTAGGAGGGGGTTACTAATCGGTATTTGAAATCAAATATCCAACGGGGAAGAGAATTCCTCACCGTGAGCTGGACTTTTGTAATTAAATGATTTATTTTCATTACCACAGTAGTTTTGTGGTAAACAAACTTAGTATGAATATTACTGAATTCATATGGCGATAAATTACATGGACTGCTATGTTTTGCCAAAATGATTAGATGATGGTCGTTATATTATTGAAAGCAACTTTTTTTCAAGAGATTAACGTCGCCACAGCAGATTGGGTATTAAGTAAAGAATTGTACAGGATACATAACAGACACTGCTTACATAATCTGAAGCAAATTTACAATAGTTCAGCAAAGCAATACAATTGGCCTTTTGAAATCTTTAACAAACTATTACAAAGTACGATTATGCCAAATATATTAAACAAAACAAACAAAAACACCCGAAAAAGATCGTATTAATAGACGTAAGTCCATTGAAAACTTGGAATGGTATCACTAGTATTTTCATTTCTAATTTCCAACAAACTTTTAGACGGTGTGCAAGCTGCCTTATGGTGATAAAAGCAAAATACGGGACCGCCTAAAGCTAATTTTACAATTCTAAAAATTATTACTAAGGTCCCTTTGTTTGATAATGATGTCATGCTGAGCCTGATCGGTTAAGAGTAGGCATTTTGTCCGTCCGTGACATTGAATATTTTATGGATTATAAGTTTAGTAGGCGACCATGGCAACCAAATTTTATCAAATTTCAACTCCTTCAGTGATGCACTTCACAATGAAACATAGAATAGCTCTCTTTGATTAAATGCTTATTTTCTACAGGCCTTCAAACTTTCAAAATTTGTCAAATGTCCGTCTGTGATTAACCGATCAGGCTCTGCTTGTAAATCATTGTCATGATTATTCCTAACTGAACATTGCTGAATATACCTACTCGGTATTTAAAAATAAAACTTCAATGAATAAATAACAAATAAATAATATCATTATCCTAACATGTCAGGATTTGGGATAAAATATCAACAACATTATTTCCCTTTTCACCAATAAGAAGTTCAAGAAGATATTTGATTTATTTGATTTATTTATTCTCCACTCATGGGTTGGATTACCCTTGTCAGCTAATAGCTGTTTTTCAAAGGGGTCCAAGCAAAAAAATAAAAAGAACATATGAACAAACAAATATAATTATATATAAGATATAGTAAGAAGATAGATTCAATGATAACTATATAAATCAAATGAAAATCAAATCAACTTATTGAATTAAAATCCACAATTTTGGATTATCATCAACATACAAATTCAAAGGCAGATTAAAAATACGTTACAGATGATCAAAGCGGAATATCTATCATTGAAAAATAATAAAGCAAAAGACAAAAACAAAAAAAACAACAACAACACAAGAAGAGGTAAGTACAATGTTATAATCAGGAAAATATAATATGTATGTAGGCCTCCTGCCAAACGCTACGTAGTACATACTTTAACAGATAATTCACCTATTTTGAGCATGTATAACTGTATTAGGAAAAGGATTTCTCTTTAACCCCCCCCCCCCCCCCGAGAAATAAGAGTTTACTAGAATGCAGTTCTTCGGATCGTTCGCAAAATTTACAAACTGGAAGTTGATATTCCGGCAAGATGGGTCAACCCCGGTGGAATTCTGCCTGTACGCCTATGAATGACGATCTTAGCCCTCGTGTTTTTTGTTTGTTTGTTTGTTTGTTTGTTTGTTTTTGTTTTGTTTCGTTTTTTTTTGTTTTTTTGTTTGTTTGTTTTTTTCTTGGGGGGGGGGGGGGGGGGGGGGAGGTTGGCAGCAAAGTAAGCGATCCAAGCATTTTAGCTGGAAAACTTGTCCTGATTTAGGTTCGGGGTATCTGTGATCTTTGCTGTTACAGACCCTTTTCCAAACTAGGGGGAGGGGGTGTTCAAAAAATGCAGAGAAACAAAGAAAAAAAAAATGAATGTGTAACATATTCATTGACGCGTTTCTCTCCCAGTTCTGTCGAAATATGATATTCGGCACATGATTCCACAAACTATATTGTTTTCACATAGGTAAACATTATTTTGATTGATAATCACAATACAGGCGCCGAGTCGAAACAATATGTTTGCATTTATCCTCGAATATCAATTCCGCCATAACCTTTCCCCCTCCAAATTCATCATGTTACCAAATTGATAAATTAACTTTCCAATAAGTTCATGACCGCAATTACACAAACAACTACACTTCGTGGCTTTCTCGTTGATACGCATTGGGACAATTCCAACATCCATATCTATACAATTTTGGCTGCAGTATTGGAAGCAGCGGCCGCCTCCCACGTTGAGCGGGGAAGTTGCGGGGTACAATGTCCGTAGCCAAGGGGTACAGGTGCGCTGGTATTATCAAAGGAAGCGACAGAGCACCCTGTTAGCGAGAGGAAATATTTTGTGCACCACGGTGTAATTCTCGTTTTGAAATGAAACACTTTCAAAACTTTCTCGATTTCCAGAGTCAGATATAATGTGTACAGTTTGACTTAATCGCATCTCTTTAGTATTTTGATAAATGATCAGCTTGTCCAGTGGAAAATTATTTCCCTTTCTCTTGAGTCATCACATTTTTGACAAAATAAAACAGTTTTACTTGACTGATTTCTTTCTTCTATGTTTTGTAAAAATATATTAAATTTGCAGCATCTTTTATTTGGAGTCAATCACCCTAAAGATTTTAGACGAAATAGAATACTAGTAAGTTTTTTTGAATGTCTTAGTATTAGAAATACTAAGTAGTATGATAAAGGTCTCTTTAACTTCCTTAATGGCGACTACGTTGCTTCCTTGATGCTTACCCGACATAGCAACAAATAAATTCTAATCTTTCTCATAACTATTGAAATGACTCTTTTCCGTCTGATACCACCGTTCACTTGGTAGACTTAAATGCAATGCAAATTTCCCATTATTGTATAAGTTTCTTCAAGTTGTGGAAAAAAGAAAAAAAAGCGCTTTAACTGATTAAAATGGAAAGCAAAACACATAAATGTCATTTTAGTATCCCTAATACCAACCTTTAAAAATTAATAATATCCTGCGCATGCGTGGTCAAGTGCTTATCGTTTGATAGTGACGTATGATTCTATGATTCTATTAGCTGTAAAAAATAAAAACAACTATACAACAAAAAAAAAAACCCCAAAAAACAGTAACAGCAAAAGCGTTCGAATGTCTGTAGATAATAACATATAAAACTCAATATTGCACGTTCTTAAGTGACAGGCTAATATTTTTTCTTGCTATAATTTTCCCCCCACTTATATGTTATTCTTGAAATAACATTTGAAAATTTCTAAAAGGCTTTTCTCTTTTTGAAAAATCAAGGCCACAAGCGTGATACAATCAATTTTGTGTGCACCAGAAATTAATTCAGGATACAACAATACGACACATGCCATTCCATATCCCCCTTTTCATACGCAGTCATGAATTATTAATGACACTCACTGGGTACCAAAGACGCTTTGGAATGGCAGGAGTAATACACAAACGGTAATGTTCTGAACTATAGATTCCAGGGTCTTTATCAAGAGGTGAAAAACCTTTCAAAATTGTTAAAGTTATTCCCTGCACATTTGTTAAAGAAGTGTCCTAAAACTCCAAGATAATGTGCGACCCTGAAATTTACAATGTTCTAACTTTAGACAGATATGTTGCAATTTTCAAGCCCACAATGCATAAAAAAAGTATATTCTTTAAAAATGTGTACTTCAGAAGTCAGAATACAGGGTGTATGCAGTTGTTGCTATGTCGGACAGGTCTCAGGCACACATATTATCTGCCAACTGTAAGCACAGGGGCAAATTTAGAATTTGAATACAAGTCCAATATATTAGTGCGAGACCCTTGAAAAGAAGAACAATTGCTAGATTTACCAATCATCACCGGAAAACAAGCAAAACAAAAATAATCAAACATAAATCATCAGAAATCATTATTTGTTTCCATGAACACTGTGTACATTCCGTAGCTAGAAGTTTACTTTCGTTATAAGACCCCCCCCCCCTAAAAAAAGGCCACGCCATGTCTTTTCAACATTTAAAATAGGCGGCTATAGGCAAATGGATACTGCATTTGGGGTTTTAAAATTTTGAGAAATGGTGAACGTTGGCATACTTTCCTTGTATCTTGAAATATTTTTGTTGTTGTTGTTGTTGTTGTTGTTGTTTAAAGTGAATAACTTTTGACAATGCAGTTTTATAAAAATAATAATAATAATAATAAATCCAAATGTTATTACATTTACTAGAACATTGAGATTCTCAGTGCAATGACAATGAAATGGAAGCTATCATCGTTATTATAATCATTTCCCTGGTAGCGGTGATCATACCACCATTAAAGGGAAATCCACCTTTAATTGCTTCGAATAAAAGTAGAAAATGAGAGATTTAGTAAAAGTTTGAGCAAAATTCGACAAAAAATAAGAAAGTTATGAATTTTTGAAGTAGTAATCAATCAAACATAAACTGGCAACTCGGTGACGTATCTTACGAGCTCCTACCTCATTTGCTCTGTACAGCAAATTTCATGTTCATTATTTTCTTAGTTGTTGATGAAGGAACTCTTTTATTTCATACGGGTTTTGTGTAAAAAAAAAAAAAACACTTATGTGCAATTATTATATCTAGGTTGGATGTATGATTAAATATTTTCAGTAGAAAAAGTGGAAATGTATGATTTTATTTTTAAATACAGGGCAAATGGGAGAGGAACTCGCAGGATACGTGACGGAGTTGCTAATTGTGTTTGATTGATTATAACTTCAAAAATTCATAACTTGATATCAGGGTGGACTTCCCCTTCAAGATTTGAATCGGAAAATGTTTTAAGATTGATCATTTCCTCTGTTTTTACTATGATGTAACATGTTCACGAGTCTCCAAAATCCTGATTTTATTTAAAACTTCCTGTTTGTAGTTTTTGAAGACTTTTGATACACAGTCATGATTATAGCCTGTATGAAAGTATAGATCACTTGCCTCGTATTTGGATAGTTATCATCAAATGAAATTCTGTAGCAGCAGATGGTAAAATTTCATGTGAACCAATTTAAAATATAGAGCTTTTAAAAATTATTTTACCAATGCCATGCCTGACTTAACACTTTTTAAGCAAGGAATTCACTGCTTGAATCTTCAAGTATAACAACGCCCAAAATAATTTAAATAAATTAAGCTCTCCGTTAAGCTAGATGGACAAGTCAGATCAAAAGGATGGGTATTCTAAAGAGTTCCGTTGAGAGAGGTTCTTTAAAGGCCATTCGTATTTAGATAATAAATCATTTAAACTGAGCATTGTTGGGGAGGTTTCTGTTATTCAATTGGAATCTTAGGTACGTTGAATTTTACGCTCTGTAATCTACATTGCATGCTATTTGAGAAAAGGGGGAATGGGTCTTCTATAGCATTATGTGCACATCTGATATCTCAGAACTGTTTTAGCTGTGAAAAATGGAGCATGTTCTACCCTCTAGCTGTGATTGGAATACTTCGAACGGTTTCAATTCTTATTCCATATCCTACGTTTACAACATGGACACTGGCTTAGTGGAAGCACATCCAGCGTCTGTCACCGAAACTAGCATGCCAGCAGCAGGCGACTTCAGCTGTAGCTCTGCTGCTTCTTTAAGGGAGCAAGCCGGAGGGTTTGGCTTGCCCGCTGGAGATGGGTGTAGCGAAGTGACCACGGGCATTGAAGGTGGTAATGGCGGAAGAAATGGACCTAAATCGGGTCAGTTTGACAATTCTCAAGAATTCAACCACCAGGGGAGTGCTAATTCGCAGTCTGAAATATCCCAAAGTAGCAGGTTGTCGTTAGCTAGTAGCAACCCCTCGCAGACGACATATCCGATTTGCCTCTCTGTATCGATAGCTGATAACGATCACGAAGACGAGAGCAGGCAAGATTTGAACAGAAACGAATTTCTGGAGGAAGTTGTCGAAACTTCGCTGGGGCAGATTTCGTACTCTCATATGCGAAAGCAGCAGGATTACCACGCTTTATCGGTTGAATATGAAATGATCGAGGAGGAGAACGAGCCCGTGAATGATTACCAGTTATCAGAGCAATATTCATTACACGAAATCGTCGCCGCTTCTGAGATACTTCGATACGAAAACGGAGAAAATGAAGCGAATATGATTTCGGCCGTAGATGGACATAAAATCATCAACTCGAGTATGGCACCGGCCCCAAAGTTTATCAATCGCCCAACAACGGATGCAGCGACGAATTACGCTTTATCTTCGACGAACCTCGTCGTCGTCGATCTGCCTCGGAGAGTGGAACAATGTCCCGAAAATGGAGAAATCATTTACGTGCAGGTCGATGAAGGATTAGATATTTCTTCAGCTAAGTTTGGTCGACAGTCGATAGCAACCAACGAAAATTTCGTCAATGGATCTGATGTCAATGAAAGAAGTGTTACGCGTCTATCAGCGATATCAAATAACGAGGTTTCAATGATAGATAACGGGGCTGGTACGGCGGAATCGAGATTGACTGAACCTAGGAAAGAGAACTCCACGTTGGAAAAGAATGACAAATCTCACGAAAGTGATCGCGCGAATGACGTCGGTAATGCCCCCGTTAAGAAAGGAAAATTTCGGGGACCTCCCCGTATCAGCCGCCAGCTGGGGATGTTTGCTACAGATGAACATGATGAAAGTCAACAAAAAGATAACAATACCTCGCCAGCTGAAAGCGGAGTCGACTTTCACAATGTTGTGTCATTGCATTCATCAGCAACTACAACAACAGCGCCTGATGGTCACCGGGGACCGTTAACATTACCTCATTGTCAGCTTGTCGATGGTGTATCGACAATGGCGATGTCGTCGGCCACGTCCTTACCGAGATCGTCAGCCGCTTACGACCACGATCATACGAGCCGTGCTGTGATATCGGCTTGTAGCAGTTTGACAGCCGTCGCTGCCCCGTCTTCTCAGCCTATCAAACCGGTCGCCCTCAGCGCTTCTATCCCTGCTTCTCATCAGCTGATCGCTTGCGGGATGACAGGTGTGTCGCCAGCCGTAACTCACCCGCTCCATCCACAACCTATGCTACCCATCCCTCTTCCACCTCTCGCTGTTTTTGCTCACCCCATACACCTGTTCCCAGCCACCCTCCCTTGGCATATTCACAGCCATGTATCAGGACAAGTACCTCAAAGAACATCGGGACGATATCCGACAAACTGCCCCCATTTTAATCCATCAACAACCACCACGAATACAACCGCGGCGTTGAATTCTACAGCACGTCTCGCCGCGAGCTACCCACTCCTCAAGCGAGGCCGGCGTCCTCGCCGCCATCCTCTCACGAACAGCGGTCCAACACCGCAACGAGAACAGGACTCAGACGGGACTTCTCCGCCCATAACGAAACGAACTGAAGCGAATGCGAGGGAAAGAGAGCGCGTCACCCATCTCAACGGCGGGTTCGAACAGCTGAGAAGAGTTCTACCGTGGGCGTACCGCGGTGGTCGTCGAGTTAGCAAGGTCGACACCCTTCGAGCAGCGATCTCTTACATCAGATTCTTACAGAGTATCCTAGTCGGAGCCGAGCTTTCACCTGCGGAGACGATCCGGCTTCGAAACGGCATCGTTCTTGGTAAGTATCATTCAATTTCACTTGTCTTTGAATTATAATCCTTTTGCTGGAAAACAAACAGACCAACAACAACAACAACAACAACAACAAAGAAATGCCCCCAAAGCACAAAAAACACAAAAAACAAACAAACAGACGTACAATCAACAAACTAAAGAACAAACCAACAAATTGTGACGCTGTACACTAATGAAAATATCGGAGGACGATTTCTTCTTGTCACAGTTTCATTTTTGAGGCAACAAAATCAGAGGTTCCACCATTAAAACCCAAAGTCTTATTCTTTGAATGTTAAAAATTTTGTGCAAAATGCCTTTTGGATTACTTGAGTATTTTAACCCCTATGTGAAGGTGTTTATTGTGGTAAAGTTAGTGACGAAAGTAATTGCCAAAGAATTATGAAGATGATGATGATGAAATTGTAAAGAGGTCATGATCATCTCCAGAAGGAAGACCGATATGTAAACAGAGATCTTCATGATTTTATTTGTAGAATTGGGAGCTGCTTGATATGAACTATTATTGATAAATATGAATAAAACATGAACATATTTTAATGATTATAGAACGATAATGCACTGGAGAAAGTCCTAAGAATTTGATACGTCACTTCAGTTTGTTCTGAAGTTTGTTTTGCATCCCAGGTAAAAAGCCGATTAAAAAACTTTAATTCACTTTCAAATAAACTAAGAAACAGATATGAACATTGATGAAAATCACATTTCAAATACATCTACCAAACAATGAAAGTTGCAAGATAATAATAATGTGACCAGTTAGCACCATTTGAATAGTTTCAGTGTAATTCTTAGTGCAATGAATCCAGGATATCGAGCTTTGATATTCGTTCACTGCATATATTATCACGTTTGCTCACTATGTGTTTGTTTTTGTCGAATGCTAGAAGCTAGGAATTGCGAGAAACGTGCCCAAATCGACGAAATCGACGTTCATTGCCTCTCGCCCCACGGAAATAACGAGTGTGGATTAATTCGAAGCAAATGTTGGTTTTAACAGTGGTTAACATTAACAACAAGAAGTGTCAGAGGTCAAGCAATTATTTGTTTTGAATGTTTTTATTGTAAAATTATTTTGCAGGCACGATAATGGCTGGAATAGGCACTATGATTTCTGGAAAAGGAGCCTGACATTAAAAAAAAAAAATATGGGGAGTCATTTCTGTCTTAAAGTAAAAGGCCTTTAAAAATGTAAGAATTAAGTCTAGAATAAGTGATGACAGTATTAGTATGAAAGCTAATATATCAAATAGGTTTTAGCATGGTTTCTCGTGTTATGTGTTTAAACCAAGTTCTTTCTTTAAAATATAAATGAAAAGAAAAGAAAAGCTTCACTCTTATTGGTTATCAGGAGGTAACACCATAAAAGAGAATAATAAAAATACAGTTTTGAGATGAGCTTCTCTATTAATATAAAGTGTCATAATGTTTATGAAATATTTTAGACTCTCTTCCCTATTATACCAAAATCAATCTTGACAGCATCATAGTCTTTCCGGAGATTTTTTTGACCTAGCAACATAATGCCTGCACATTTGGGACGAACAAAATGAAATCTCATCTCTGCATTTGCAGTGAAGAGGTAGCGACATTTTGAAAGCTTAATAAGAATGTGTTACTCCATTGTCTGAATAAATAGCATGGTGCATTACAAGCTGGTGAATGTCGATTACCCGCCTGCTTGCAATTCTTTTAAGCATTGTTGAATGTTCATTTCCAGGAGGTGTTAATGTCATCACCTTCGAGACTTCCTGAAGCATGTGAAATGTACCCCCAAGTGGGTCAAGACATAAAAAGAGATACAGGTGGTGGCTGAGGTCACAAAGGTCAAAATTGTATACTGTAAATTGTAAAATTATTTCTAGCAGGTTGATTTCACTTGAATATTGAGACATTGATCCAGCCTTCATAACAAAATATTTTTTTTATTGGTTTAAAGGAGAGTAAAATGATCAGAGAAACAAATTGGTGACAGTGTGAACGACATCAGTTTAAAAAAAGTATAATGTTGATAAAAAGTTAACAACAAACAAAAACTAAAAATGAAAACAAAATTGAAAGCATAAAATCTTGGAACTGATAAATAAATGAAGGTTATATTTTATGTGAACCTCCTTTTGTGTGGAACAAACTTTGAGAATGTTCTATAAGTAGCGTTTTGATTCATAAAAAATGAATTAAAGACAGGCTGCACGTTTTTACGTTGCCGAGATTGGGGGAAAAACAACTAAAGAAAGCTTCGTCTACAGTCAGGTTCACACGAAAGAAGCTAAAGCTTTAAGTTTCGCTTCTAGTTTCAAAACTTATCTTATAGTTTCAGAGTCAGACCGTATGAACGGACTCGTAGTTTACTTGTTACATAGTCCTAGAACCACAAGCGAGCTTGTAGTTTACCCGTTGACTACTGAATTCTGTAACTCTCATAGGCTTAATACACGGGCCACCCGATTCCCCTAGTCTGTGGGTTAAACCCGAAACTACAAGCAGCGGGGTCTCCTCCGTCGTAGTTATGGACCGTGTGAACAGAATAAACTTTAAGTTTAGCCATGGACCCTACTACAGATGGACACTGATCGGTACCCATAATGAATTCATGCACCTGACCCTGTCAAAAGTATCACAATGACATTCCAAACATGCTTCCCAGCTTTGATCTCATCACGACCGCCGCCAGTCAGCCATAAAAGAAACAGAACTGTGCCTTGAGAAATCTCCAAAATGCATGCGCAGAAGAAAATTAATCGCTTAAAATCATGGAAATGTATGTGCAGTTGTGGTGTACAAATGAAAATTATCGTATATGCATTTTTCAATAGGAAATTAGAGAGACTTGTAAATTTGGCTGTAACATAATGATTTTAAACTTCATTTTGAAACTTATCCGATCCATTTTCCAGCAATATGATGTAATAGGACAGTAGAGAATATGTATTTTTCAAAGTTAGGCAAGGTCAGATGCATGTCCACAAGTGTCCATCCACTTCTGCAATAATCAATCTCATATCATACAAATTGTCATAATTTGGGGTTCGCTGCTCCTCTAACTGGTCTTAAATCACGATACATTTCCTAAAATTACACTTCAGCGAAATGAATTCGAAGAAAGATAAAAGGTTGTTTTGTCTGTGACTATTCGTGATTACGTAATCAACATTGTCGCGACAAATGAATGTTCTCATCAACATACAAATTATCAGGTGGCGGCGGTCATGGTGTGATCAAAGAATGACTCCCGTTATTAGTCCATCTGTAGTAGGGTCCATGGTTTAGCAAACTCGTTGTTAACGATGACCTCTCTGTTCATGTTAAACAACGATCGCTCGACATTTAATATCAGAACAACGAGTGTCGTTGTTTCAGGCTCGTTGTTAGTGAGTCGTTGTTTCGTTAACTTAAAGTTTAGAAATCACAAGTCCCGTATGAACGTAGCTGTATATATCTTAAAACAATGGCCTTCGTTAAAGCTGAGTAAGAAGTTGAGAAATCACATAGTCAAACTTGTTATGATGATGATAATAATTATGTTTCATTTAATCCCCAGAAAACACCGTGAGAATAGTCCAGAACGTCCAGAAAGCTCCGTACCCCATCCTTCCACCTGGCTACCGCTTCGTCAACCCACCTCCAGTACCCCTACCACCACCGCCACCACCACCACCACCACCACCATCACAGCCTACACTACCTCTACCGACGATACCCTCACAGCCGCGGGCCAACTTACCTCCCATCATGCACCTGAGACCCGCATATGAAGGCCAGCCCTTCCAAACGGTAAATATTTATATTCAATTTTTCAAAATTGTTATCGATATTGTGATGCAAATGATATTGACTTCAAACGTTATTTTTTAAAATAAACGTTGTGTAAAGTACAAATTCAAACTGCGTATATTTGAAATAAGATTCTGATCACATTGAAAACAATGTACAAAATACACTTAAAGCACGACGCCTATCATGCTTATGCTCATAATCGTTTTCTGTAAGGTAACGTTATAAACATTTTTATTTTTACCCGGGTTGGAGTATACTGATGAACTCAACAGTTTACGAAACTAAATTCTTGTGGTCAAATGTGATAACGGGTAAACTTCATTAAAATTTGCTTAGTACGCGACCAAAAAATATATGTTTTACCCATTCAGTATGATTTATTATCCTTATGATCTAATGATACACTTCCCTATTCTTCACCTTTATCATGTTTATTGGTAGCTTGCGCATGTTGCATAATGCTGTAAATGGTAAAAAAAAAAAAAACACGTTTTCTTGGGGTTGTATTCACTCTTTTTATCGATACATGAATCTCATCTTTTGAGGAAATAGAAAATCCGTGACAATCATATTTCTTGACCAGAACGTTCATTGGTCACAGGTTGGCAAGATATTAAAAAGGTAAAACCTCAGTCACATCGCCAAACCGACTCCAAACCGATCGATTCTTGGCCATGCGGTGTACATGGTTTACATTTGTTCGTTCTGGGGCCCGTTGCACAAAACTTGCGTTTGAACGCAACTCAGAAAAATCAAACGCAACTTTGTTTTCAGCCAATCAGGAGTGCGCATTTAGGACTTGCGTTTGATTTTTAGGAGTTGCGATTAAACGCGAGTTTTGTGCAACGGGCCCCAGGTGTCGATCTGATGATGGTGTCCTCAATGTGACTGGGGTATTACATGATTGTAATTTCCGGGGTGGTATAGGGCAAGCGAGTGCAAGAAGAAGTAAAACACTTTTTGATTGGATTGATACGATGTTCAGCTGTTTCTGGGAGAAAAACACCAGTTTTTGGAAGTTGGCGCCATGCTGTGCTCAGCGTTCTTACAGATGAGATAGCACTGACATGACTGATGTGAGCCGAGTTCAAGTGCCCATGTAGCCTGAATTTGACCAAGTTTGGCACATTGTTACAAGTCTTGTACATTCTAAACTTGTCTTTACTGTTGCCATATTTGTTCTTTTACTTTTATTATAAGAGTTTTGTATAATTTAGGCACATAGTTCGTAAACAGACCAATAAATGGGGACATCCAAGCAGACCGACAGCCCAGGAGACAACAAATTCAGAAAGGTGCTCGACAGTCCTCGACCCCAAGAAAACAAAGAAATAGATAAGCAAAGATTTAAAAAAAATTGTCGGTCAAGTAAGCCTTCGGTCTAATGAACCCTCTGAAAATGGAAAGAAGGCCAACAAGACCAAAGTTGTCGCTCTCGTGGGTTTTCCAAATGTTGCCAAATAAACTATAATATTAACTTTTTTAAAACTAAGCTCAGCAAAGTCTGAAATTTCATTACGTCTCTTCATAAACATTTATCGAAAAATAGTTATAAGATTTGGTTTCTCTCAGGGATACAAAAAGCCTAATTTATCTGAAATATAATGAACTTTTATGAATATTATCATTCAGTTTGCATTTAACGAGGTATATTCTACATTTTTTAAATATTTGATATGTAAATGTCTTTGCGATTATTTAAAAAAAAGAAGAACTATTCTGTTCGATTGTATTACGACGCAAAATATAAATGGACCTGGTTCTATTAAAGATGAAATAGAGTATATAAGTTGTCGAAATTTGCAGTCTGATACTGAATTATTATTATAAACATTTCGTTTCCTTATTTTTTCTTTTCAACATCTCAGTTTGGTTTAGCTGGTCTTTTGTTTACGTTTGTTTTTGATTTTGTCATTCATAGGAGTAATTTAGGAGTAATTTACAATGCTGTGAAGTCTTCATTTATCTTTTTTTTTTTGGTTATTCATTCATAGGAGTAATTTACGTTTCTTTGAAGTTTCATAATCGTTAACATATTACTTTAACATCTTATAAAGATAATGAAATATTATTTCTCGTACTAGATCATGATAATCAATATTTTCTCCCCTTTCATCACACCCGTACTACTAAATTCATTTAAATAATTATTTAGCTCTCTCCCTCATTCAAAATCTAACATATTTATCTATGTCTACCTGATTGAAATTGATCATAGAAAAAGCGTTCACTGTAGGAGCGATTTCCCCTTGTTTTTCATCGATTCTCCCTGATTCTGACGTCTTTTTTGTTTTCTTCTATTTTATCTTCTCCTTTTCCTCTTCTCCTTCAGCTTCAAACTCCTTCCACTTCACCCTCCTCTCTCTCCCATCATTGCCCACTCTATCTCCATAAATCTATATCGCTTGCATTCTTTCTGTACCCTACTTCTTCCCAGTGGTTTTTCAAATCTAGTTTGAGAGATAATGCGAACAACAATTCAGTATCAAACAAATAAAGTGGGTCAATTGCTAATAAAGATTGGATCGCCAGTGTTCTCATTTTGTTTCTATTTCCACTCCCGCCGAAAATTGCGAAGCAAGGACGGACCCGATATAAGCCCCAACACGTACATATCGTTCGGAGAGAGGAGCGTGTCGATAACGGTATGCCAGCCTCTCACCTTCCCTGTGGCTCCCGCGTGTTTGACGCTGTGGTGTCGCTCGTCGTCACCTGTTTTTAACAGCTCCATTTAAACAGATGACAGAGTTCATGCTACTACCTTTGGTATCGTTTGTGCATTTAGGCTGAGACTCTACTCCCTCCAGAAATCGGTAGCCTATGATGGTCCTTTTATTAATATCTGTTTTCCTGTTCCATAAAAATGTGATATAATCACGAAACGTATATTACGTACCCTCGACGGCACAGGTCTGTCAACATGGTCAAAAGGTTTTTGAAAAAAAAAAGGGGGGGGGGGGGTCACCAGCTTTTTGCGTTTTGCACCAAAATTTCCTGGCAAGCAAAAACAACAACAACAACAACAAAAACAACAACAAAAAACAAGACAAGACAAAAAACAACCCCCCAAAACAAAACAAGCAACAAACAAACACCGAAGGGGGGGGGGGGGTGCGATCTTACCTCCTCCTTCAGACGGGCCTGGAGCACGTTTGAAATAGATTTGCCGATATATAGGACTATTCAGAGTTTTATTCAGAGTTATTCAGTGTCATTTTCATTAAACGAATATTTGAATTGCGATATTTTTAACCAATCAAAAATATGGAAAGACGATGGGGAAAAATCGGAATAATGAATGACGTATGGAGACGGGAGGGATGGTCAAGTTGGTCATGATTATAGTTTTCAAGTAAGCTGAATAAGACGTTATACAAAATTATTTTTCGGAAGGACTTATGAGAAAATAAAAAAACGTTTGCTAACATTCTAGTTGGTAAACGTTTTCAGGCGATTTTGTTTATGTCTTTATTTTTTTTATTTGATAAATTGTGACTACATTATCTTATCCAAATTGTTAGTCACATTTTCTGTTATACTTTATTGATCGTATAAAATCTTGTCCCATCTACCATCGAAAAGAGTAAAAAAAAATACTTTACTTTCAAGCCTTGTCTCCTTTAAAAAATGTAAAGTCAACAGCACTTTACTAAATTGATTATATAATAATTGATTTATAACAGACTGGCATTCGATAAGGCCATGCTATATTTACAATATATTAGGTGTTGATCGGGCCAGAGAACGAACAGCATTCAACATGTTCTTGCATTAAGACCACGTGACGCAAATACCCTTGCATGATCATGTGATGAACTTATTATCCAATCGGGATCCAATTTGAGAAATGTTACAGTCGCCAAATGTGCCTGATTTGATTATCCGTCACTCCAACTTTCTTCTTGTGTTTCCTCTGAGAGAAGAAAATCTAATTTCAATACCCCTCTTGTTCTTGGTCTTTTTGGTATGTGTTTCTTTATTACATGAAACAGCTGAGGGGGTCATTCGAATTGATTCTAAACGAACTCGCAGATTTTACTGGTTACATTTTCACCTGGTATTTTCATGCGTAATGCAATTTGTGAGAAGTTGCACTGTTTATTAAACAATTTTATCACCTTATCTAAATTGTTTTTTGGAAAAAAGCGTAGGTATCAAATTGCGCTGATTTCATCACCTACACGGGATAACTTTGTGCTAAGTAATCAGAAAAGGTGTTTTCAATTTTCTCTCCCTTCTGTTGGTTTGAAATAACAATATCTGTTTACTGTTTTATCCATTCGGTTTTTGCAACGAATATAAAGGGGTGATTTCCCCCGGTGATTCACGTAGTATATTTGATTTTTTTAAAAGACCTATTAAAATATATCGGGCATGATTTTAGCAGCGGAATCGGATACGATAGATAATTATTGTCATGAATCATGATAAAAACGAAATCAAATTTGAATTATGTTAACATCGTGAGTCAATTACGTATAGCATTGATCCTCATGATTCAAAGTTGATTTATCGGACAGTTGCTATAGACTTATCCACTTTTCGAGTAATTTCCACTTCGTAAACATTTGTCGCAAGCTAACATTCCATTTTATATTGATTTTGCCTTGTATGACAGGTTGAATCAGTTTTCTATTATAACGAATTTTCCTGTGTTTTCTTAAAATTAATGTCACTTTTCTGAAAGGGAAACCTTGTGTTTTAGAAAACAATCTTGGACAGGTTCAGTAAACATTCAGCTGTGAGAAGATTTAAAGGGAAGGCTCAGTTCTGTTAAAGGTGAAAAATGATTTGTGAGCTATCTCCTTCTTTATATTTCTATAAGAAGAACTTCGCATGAAAAGGATGACTCTTGAAAAACCCTCATATTCAAGATATAATGCGAAATATTTTAAAACTTTGGACTAAATTTTGATGGATATGTAATTCTCTGTAATAATATTTAGTCAATTTTTTATTATTTGACGAATTTTCAAAACCTAACAGCACACACTTAAAAACCTAAACAATAAACAATTAGTCTATAACGTACAATGTCTATAATGTCTATAATGTACTCTATTTATAATCACCCTTTCCTAATAACTTTTTTTTTCACAAATGGAATACATGACCGCTACTCAACTTGTGTCTTTAACCATCGGAGGCGGAGGGTTTAACCGTATGTAGATTACCCTCGTTAAAATGCAATATCATAGTCATACCCCACGCAGTGATAGGCCCAAAGTTCTCCCAGGAATTCGGGAGTAGAACATGGAATTCTTACAAACAAATCACATCTGTTTCCTGGGTGAATGTATCGCGACATGAGCCACTGTTTCACAGGGTTTGTTTCTCGTTCCCAAATTCTTCCCTCATTTGTGCTAGAATTCGTCATTTTTAACATAAATCATTGCTGATAAAGAATTATCTATAGTGAAGTTATCATAAGTGATTATTCGATAGGAAAGTACAACATAAAATGAGTGACATTGTTAGGAAAAGGGAGATACATATTATTTTTTAACCCAAAATTCGTTCATTATATTGATGAATATTTAAATGTACTGGTAGGAAGGATATTTCTATATTCATCATTACATATCAATGTATGACATCTGTTTTTATTAAGGTGAATGCATCGCGGCATATGCCACTCTATTATGGAATTTGTTTCTCGCTTTTCTTCACATTTTTGGCAGATTTTGTTATTATGAACATAAATCACTACTGATAAAAATAAATGATCTGAGGCAAAATTACCATGGTTATGATATCTGATTATTCTACAGGAAAGTAAAAGGTTGAATAGGGGACATTGATGGGGAAAAAGGCAGTATCTTCTTTACCAAAAATTCGGTTATTTATGACGAATGTAATTTACTGATAGAAAGAAGTTCACTACATTTATCATTACTAATAAATCACGTGCTTTGGAGGTGAATGTATCAAGGAATGACGAACCGCAATATGGAATTTCCCCCCCCCCCCCACATATATCTACTCCTTTATTCACATTTTGTTTATTTATCTATTCATTTATTTATTTAGATATTTATTCTTTCATCTATTGTTTGTATTTGTTTGATGTACCTAATAATTATGCCTAATCTGGAATTAAAATATCTTCGCATATTTTGGCCCTGCACACAAAAACTATCGTTCGAGGTTTCAAGATTTTGATATTGATAATTGATGATTAAGAGCGATCTGTGATGTAATTAGTTGAAAACCCTACTTGTAGCATAATAATAGAATGGAATATAATGGAAAAGGGAGATACAATATTTGTCTTTATTTGAAGTTCTTTTCTTTTTTTCTTCAAGATGAATATGGTGTATTGACCGAGAAAAAAAGGGTAGCTAGCTTATATTTCACAAATCTTCAGAATTTTTCATGTTTTGGCGGACTTGTACATAATAATGCGAGTAAAAACTTGAAGGAGCAATAAGTATGCCTCTTACAAATACAACGCAAAGTTGATTTCTATGAAAAATCATCAAAATGGAACGAATTACAAAATTGGACAACGAAAATGATGTTTCCAGCAGGTTGTTTTCACAAGACTATATAATACACATATTCCAAAATCGAATTAAGAATGAAATGAGCATGATTATACAAATTCTCACTAGCTTTTCTATTATTGTCGTGTTTGCAGAGCAAATGAAACTTTTCGTCTATTTTTCTTAACCACATAGGATGGATTGAGTAACACATAGAACTAATCAATACTAACTTTTTGGAAAAATAGATAACATGTTGTATTATGTTTTGTTCTGTCGATAAAAATGGGAGAGAAAAGCTACATACTCTTACAAAAGAGTCTTCAAGTACCACAATAGATTAGAGGCCAATATTCAAGTCTCGTTTGCTTTATCGATTTGTCATATTTTTAACGTGACCTTTAAACGAAAATATCCTTTCGAATCCCCTCCTAATAACAATTTTCGTTGTTAACGTTTGGAAAAAAATGAACAACAACAATCAAAACATAACGCTAAATATACCTTGGAAAAGTAACGATACAATTTATTATATGGTTCAGTTTGGTGCAATGAACCGGTACGGTAGCAATAAAAATGTTACATTTTTAGGCGGGAAAGGCACGCCGTGCCTGTGGGGAGGTCTTCTGGCGGGATGCTGATAATACGACACTCCTCATTCCATGGTACCACTTTAGATCAAATCAGATACTTCTTTCTTTCTCTCTTTTTTCTTCTTTTCCCTCCTCAATGGTGCCTATCTTCAGGTGAGGCTCGTTATTGGAGGACTTTAGTGCAAGACCGTGCTTAATCCACTTTAAAAATTCGTTCCGTTTGTGTTTTGTTCATAGTGTATGAATGTAGTTTCATAGTGACACGTTTTTGTATTTTCATTTAGTAACAGAATTTAATGATTTCTACGGGGATGAAGAGGATAACATTTGGCACTCCATAAATCGATGGACTAAATCTATTGACTGTCACTGAGGGTTTACGTCTGACCTAAACTAAAGATAGGTGGATTTCGTGAATTGCGTGGAAGGCCATGATATCAATCGAGAGTGGATATACAACCTTTTGACTCTAATGATTTCCATTCTTCTTGACCCCCAGCTGGTCTACCAGCCCTAGGACAGGTGTAGTGAATTGGTCGATATGTGATATAACAAGATGTACCCCTCGCCCAGAATTCAGGCATTAAACAAAATACTAAGGAAGAAGCATCCTTAAGAATAAAGAGGGGTTGTAGGGGTTCTTCGACATATTCCCGGCGACAATTTTCCGCGATTAATTTTTGTACGCTAATCGCATTCCTAACTTCAAACATGGACCAGTCTATTCCTAACCTTAAACCTTACCCTAAACCTGACCTAAATTCTAAATTGCGATTAATTTTTGTACGCTTATCGAATTCCTAACTTCAAACATGGACCAAAGTCTATTCCTAACCTTAAACCTTACCCTAAACCTAACCTAAAACCTAACTTGCAACCCTAACGTAACCCTATTTCTTTTGACGAATTAAGACCCGTAGCTAAATGTCGTTGGAGCCTAATGTTGGGTAACCATGGTAACAGTTGTGGTATCAGATTTACGGAACAGTTATGCTAGCCAAATATTTCGCATCCAAGCACCAAAAAAAAATGTTGCATAGATTTTCAATTTGCAGACGTTGGTAGAGATATAGGTTCTCAAGTAATAGTTATGAATTTGTGGAATTAATTTTGATGGGGTGGGGTCACATCCCTCTCTTGTGACGCCCTTGGGAACATCAAGGGCGCAAGGGCGTCACATCCCTTTCTTGTGACGCCCTTGCGCCAGAGATGTTCACAAGACAAGTGCACAATAAAACATGACTGAGATTGGTCAACTTTGACTACGTCTTCATTATTTACTTTACAATGTGGTCCAATTTTTCATGGAATATCTTACTTCTAGTGTTCAAAGTCGTATCTTTTCAAAATACCTTGCAAAATATATATTTTAAAAAAGAAAGAAAAAAGATGAATATAAATAGATTGCCGCATATTTTAAACATATCATTTTGGTTAATAAGTTAACATGGGTAAGTTCATGAGGGGTTGATGGTTAATTCAAATCAATTCTTTGCACTTGAGATGGTGTTCTAACTTTCAAAATAGTCTAAAACACTTTTCCTCACCGATTTCCTTAGATTGAAAGAATGTGTCCATCTATTACGGCAAAATGTTTTGCACATTTTTTATTGTAATTTGAGCCTTTATTGAAAACGGATATTTCTGTGCCTGTCAATAAATACATTTATTTTGGTCCTCTAGAAAGTTGAAGTATGTAAGACTGTCATAATGAAAAACGTTTGCCTGTCTTATTTTCCCCTGTATATTTCAATCTCATACTATATTTTATTTTCAATTGTAGATTTCAGTTCCACCACTTCTTCCAAATCACTCCAACGGAATCAGTGAGGGAAGTCAGTCTACTGCCCTCTCGTGGCTCATCAACTTTCAGGGTAAGCCAAAATAATGATGGGACGTGCATGAAACAGCCAGTTGCTTATCGACAGTGCTCTTGTCTGTCACTTTCCATTTTAAGAATGGGATTCTTTATATGAGAAGGTTAACATTTATTATGATCAGATCATTACGCATTACAAAATCCTGGAGCCGCCCCAGTAACGTCATCAACACAGAAAAATAAAAGTGCAGTGAAAGAATTTACAAGATAAAATGACACCAACCACTCTTCTCGTGTGACCAGAATACATAATTAGGAAAGCAAGTGGTGACATTTATTTCAAGGTTACATAAATACCTATTCGAATAAGGACAGGGGAATAACTTCTTTCACGCGACGAAACCTGACGTTTTCTAGTAGATAATAAAAGTTTATTTTCTACATGGAACATGCTAAGTCAATATTTGTACATGTATGACTATGCTATGAAGGAGCCCGTGGAAGAGCGGTTGTATTTCGTAAATGCGTGCAGCTGAAATGGACCACTCGCCTAATCATCATTTCTTATTTCATTACGGAAAACAATCAAACAAAAAATTTCATTTTCTTTGAAACACACCCCACTTTTTCTCGTAATTTTAGTTTTTTGAGTAGAAGTGTACACAACAACCAATGAGAGGAGCCCTTATATACAAAAATGCATATTTCTTGGGAAATCCCCAGGCATCGGTTGTTGTTGTTGCTTTTATTTTTTGTTCCATCATTGTATCATCATTGTTTGTATATATTGTTTGATGCTTTGTTCCTGGAAATTAAAAAAAATCAAGGTAATTATTAGGATATCTACTTATTTGTTTATTAAAACAAACACAAACCTGTTTTCCATTGTGGTCCTGGAAAATGAATGTAACTCATCCAAGTTTTTTTTTTTTTTCTTTTCTTCTTACGAATAATGTTTTGTTATTACAGGTAACCTTGGGATGCCTCCAATAGATAGTACAGAACGAGAAGTTATCATGCTGGCAACCACGACTCAGGCCTCAACCAATCATAACACGAAGGATCCTCACGTGACATCAAAGAAGAAATCCCAGTGCAAAGCTACCCTGGTCACATGATGCACAGAGCGAGTTATGAGAGAAATGTGTTTGTCAAGGTTTAGATAAGTTTCGTTTTTTTTTTAATGCAGAGTTCAATCAAAAGGATCTTACTTGGAGGGACTACTCAGGTTATGGTAAATGGTTCATCGTATTTAGAAAAAGGGAGGAAAAACAGAATAATTTTATGTAGTTTTGTTGTTACAAGTCGGATGTAAATACTCTTTATTTCATTCAGTTAGTCGAGACTAATCCCTATGTGTATTAAGATGATTAATACACACCGTGAGAAAAAAAAATGTGTTACGTATTTTCCCTGTCTCATCTACATCAAATACATGGAAAGTTGCATGTATCGTTTATTGTGAAGTTCATAATACTCTTTATTTTTTAGAAAAAGAACTATTTTATACTTTTGATGATTCTTCTATTTACGGTTAGGCGTAATTAGATGGGATTTTCTTCGTATGAAAAATATGAAGTAAAGAAACCATTAAAGACTTCTACAAAATAGGAAGACGTATAAAGATACTTTGAGATAATTTTACCATTTACAAAAACACAATGGAGTCTTGTCAGACTACAATAGAGATAAAAAGAAATATCGGGAAACATAGTTGCTTCCTCTTAACATTTATTTCGTCTTTGTGATAAGGAAATTGCGACAGAAGTATTGCAAAGTGATTCTTGTATGTATTCCCGAGACATGTGTGTTTGAAACTTTTGACACGGTAGTTTTATTTGATACATTTTTAATGTCCAAAACTACTCGTCCGTATTTCCGTCTTTCAGGCTTATTTTTGTTTTTCATCATTTTTAAAGTAAAATAATTGTGCCATGCTTACCAAAGATTTTAGAACATTTCTTTGTTTGTATCAATTATAGGCTTATTTAGTTCTTACTTCATTGTTAAATTTTCGATTTTCTTGTAATGTATTATGCAGATTAGAAGATGTTAGTTTAAAGACCTTTATGATGAATTTAGAACAATTAGGTAAAAGTGAAAGATAAAGCATATAGAATGCCTAGATTTATACAAAAAAACTAATTATTTGTAAACCGGCAGTGGAATTGATTTAAATTATATTTCACATAATACCTTTATAGCCTTAATGCCATTGAAAAAGCAATACTATAAATATTTTGTAAAAAATGTTCATTATGCCTACAAGTTAAAAATAGATAATAGCGTTTTCATATTATTTAGCTCTCACAATGTCTTCTGACATAACTTCTTGCGCTGGTGTTTTTGGAGATATTTTTTTTAAATCCCATATTAAATGTCTATCAGTGGCGCATATATATATATGGACAGTGTTGATTTTATCGTAATTTCGTTGAAAGTACATTTGGTCTTGATGTAAAGCTATTTTTTAAAGGTTTTAATTTGTAAGTTTTATCGGTATGCAGGATATTAAAGTATCGAGTGGAACCTATTTCAGGTTATTATAGAGAAGTCGCGAAATGCACCAAAGATTTTTCATTTGGAACTGAAATCTTATGTTTTGACGAGGCAACAGTATTTGTTAAGGACTCGCCATAAATTTGAGCCTGTTTTGCATTTTTAGTGTAGTGTAACTTTTTAAGAATACACTTTCAAGTAAAATGTGTATTTATTATCTTTTATTAAAGGATACGGCAAAATGTCTTTAGGAAAGTAATCAAGTCCATGAGTATAATCATGTTTTTCAGTTTGTCCTTATTATGTTGTATATCTTTAGCTTCTTTAAAAGAAGTCTTATTTTATGTTCACAATATGATCGATGCCATGAATTTTGTATCAGACAGAGCATGCAAAGTATAGGATATAACATTTTTTGATCGGTAAGGTTCAAAAGCTGTTCGATTGTCTAGACAGTATGTTTGGTATTTTGACCATATTTTTTTGTATTTTATTAAGAAACTTCATTGACATTGACACCAATATTTCGTTTTACAATACAAAACATTAGTATAAAGAAAATTAACAATCACATGGAAATGAAATGGAAAAAAAGAAAAAATATAGGAAATTTTGTTGTCAATAATTATTGTTTACCTCGGAACAGTATAAGGTCAACGGGGTCTTATTTTCTTTCCCTACCCCTCTCTCAGTTTCTTCAATATTTTCAGTCTCTCTCTCTCTCTCTCTCTCTCTCTCTCTCTCACTCTCTATTTCAATCTTACTCATGCTCTATCTCTGCAGGCCACGTCCCCCTCCTCTCTATCTCTCCCCCTCTCTCCCTATTTCACTCTTAATCTTACTCTATGTCTGTCTTTCTACTGGCCACGCCCCTCCTCTCTCTCTCTCTCTCTCTCTCTCTCTCTCTCTCTCTCACACACACACACACACACACACACACACACACACGCTCTTTATCTTACTTTATGTCTGTCTTTTTGCAGACCATGCCCCCTTTCTCTCTCTCTCTCTCCCCTCTACCTCTGTTTCAAGCCGATAGTCATGACGTTACACAAACAAAACGCCTACGTGTATGATATTACATGTATCCTATTTGATGTGTTTTAATTGCATTGTCGAACAGGTTGTCAAATATCCATAATACTAGCAATGATTTTGATTTGCGTGACGTGCTA